>PNEQ01134476.1:20239-35866 GCA_003012365.1 Medauroidea extradentata | reverse complement strand
CGAACAAATGGAGCTAGCCATCACCGAAGCCTTTGCGGAATTCACGCCTGAGATGTTGTCCAACGCACGCAAGAACTTCATGCGACGAGTAGCCCTCTGCTTGGAAGAGGATGGACGCCACTTCGAACATCTTTTGTAAATGTTCATTGTAAATGTCCATTGTAAACGTCTGTAATGAATTAATGTTTCTAGTCGCATCGCTGTGTAGTAATACACTATGTCGTAAATAAACGTTTATTGATAGAAATAGTTCGTAAAAAATATTAACAGAAGCGTAAAATAACGAGATCTGAAGCAGAAATCGTTGAAACATATTCCAAAGTCTGTGTAAATATATGTTGAAAGAGTTAAACCGTTTAGAATGCTGCGTAAGAAGGCGGCAACCAGTGAAATCGAACGTAGCTCCGTCGCTAGCGCGCCGCGAGCAGAAATCAAGCGGTTGCGGGTGGGTAGGCATCCCACTTGCCAGTTCTGTGTTGAATCGAAACACACTGTACATGGCTTATAAGGCTTTTAGAAATTCAGAAACTAAATTGGATGCTCCTTTTCGTAATAATGAAATGCACTACTTTCTAGATAAATTTCTTTCTCATAGACCATTATATGTTATTGATTGTTCATATCGAAAACTTCTATTGTAAAAGTTAAAACTAATCTGAAATTAACAGTAGATTTTAATAAGACAATCGAAGCTACGACAGTTTGTAATGTGGTGTTAATTAGTGAACGACATCTTGTATATGATATTAAAAATGAGAGAATCACTGAAGAAATTTCGTAAATAATATTTTCTTAGTATTTTTAATTCTTAAAACATATTGTTATAATTTTAAGGAGCTATATACAGAGTGTCTGAAATATATTGAATGAAACACAAAATTTTATTAGTTATCATTATTTCAAAAATTTTATTTCATGTAGATATTTTCCATTTGTGTCACTAAATTTTTGATTCGAATTACGATATCTGAGTATGACAGGCTGTGTTGGACATTTTATATTAAATAATGAAAAAACAAATTTTCCAACTTTTGCCAACAGTTTGTAAGTTTACTAAATTCATAGTAAGTTGCGAGTTTTAAAATGTACAACACTCCATTGGTGTATTAAAAAGCTGAATCTAACTCTTGCGGTAAACCTGTAAAAATTTTTTGAAATTATTCCAAAAATTTTAGATCTAAATGAACATTCATCCAATTCCATAAAGTAAGCTTCCTTGAAAAATATAAAAGTAAGACCAAAATATGTGTTTACGGCAGCTTTTATTATTATTATTTTTAATTTTGTGGTACACTTAAGCCGTAAATAGTTTCCGGGTATCCAGACACAAGTTGCAGATTTGAATCAATAAACACTACAATTTCTCTAGAAGGTCTCTGATAAATCTACATAAAGCTTTCAAAATTATTTGGTAAAAAATAGAGCCAATTAGTAATAAGTTGCGGTTTACTAACTATTTTATCTACTGAGTCATAAGTCCAAACATATTTATTGTAAAATAATATACAATACTTGATCAACTATCAAAAATACGTTGATATGTTTTAAATCGCCCTACGGGTGCTTGATTTGACCAAGTCAAATATTCACACAAATCTGTTTCTTTCGTAGTCGTTGATATGCTTGGTTTTTAGACTGGTGGTGGTGACGATGTGGGTATTATATTTTTGTTAGGTGGTCTACCATTATGACTTTGTATAGCAAAAATATCATCAGTTTGTAATTCTATTCGATATGGGGAATAAATTGGATACATAACAGACCAGTAAACATTCGAATGATGTATTCCTAAAGCATGTCCAATTTCATGTAATAATACATTTAAAAAATTGTATTTTTACTAGACTTGTCATCGTAATTAAAATACCAATCTTCTTCAGCATCAATATGAATTTCATTTGATTAATTGTCTTATTTAGGGAAAAATGAGTGACCACGCATGTCTTCTTTCCCATCTAATCTGTTGGAGCAATATTTTCAAGACTTTTGAAATGTGTATATTCTTCGTTTGTTTGATGTTATTATATGGGGATTTTGAATATCAAGTTTAAAAACAACAATAGTATGTTTAGCCAACATTTGAAAAGCTTTATGAGTTAATTGAAGTATTTGTGAATTAGGCAATGCATAATGCCATTTAATAGTTTTTACTGTCCATTTAGTGTCAGTAGAAGAAAAGTCAAATACATGATCTGATAAACCATGTCTGGGGGCTCAAATTAATGTTATTGTTTCGTTATTAATTTCACCAGTAGTTTGAATGTTGTAATATTCTTTAAAAAGTTTAATAGCATTTGAAACAACAGATGAATTTACATGTGTTGTATCTTGTTCTTGTATTTTCATGTATCCAAAATAACTTAAATAATTTAATACTGTTGTTGTTTGATTTTCATTTCTTGTAGAAGTTATGAATAATATTACTACCACAACATAAATATTTTTTATATTTATATAGAATATTAATTTACAGGCTGATTGAAATAAAAAACACAGACAACGCTTAGTATGTTGTGCGGGACGACAAACTGATCATAATTGAAGAAGGAACCCATGTCTGAAAATGCACGGTGTGGGCGCAGGAGACCAGGAAAGTCTCTGTGCGACATGTGGTCAGTAAAACTAAGAAACGGTATGCAGCAAAAAATCAGGTTACAAACGGGGTTTAATCTCTGTACCTCCGGCGTCAATGCAGAGTGTACAGCGGTGGCGCTGAGCTGCATGCACATGATCCAATAAGTGCGGTTGTCAGGAAAGAATTTCAATCGTTCCAAGTACTCGTCCTATGAGGTCCTCCTCAGATATTACAGAAGTGGCATACACCATGGCTTTCATACTACCCCACAGAAAATAGTCGAGTGGTGTGAGATCTGGTGATTGTGCTGGCCATGGAATTGGCCCTCCTCGACCAATCCATAGATTTGGGTATGTAACGTGGAGGTGACTCCTCGCATTTCTAACAAAGTGTGCTGTATTTCCGTCGTGTTGCAGCCACATGACCTGTCGCATTTGCAGCGGCACTTCATTCAATAAGTTAGGCAAGATATCTCTAAGAAATGTGAGGTAGATCACTCCTGTTAATCTGTTTGGCAGTAGATGTGGACCAGTGATGTGGTCCGCAATTATTCCAGCCCATACATTGATACTGAACCTGTGTTGGTGACCGTGAACCACCTGCGCACATGGATTTTCGTCCGCCCAAACATGCATGTTATGCAGGTTTACAATTCCGTTGCGGTTAAAGGAGCATTCGTCTGTGAATAGCACCAAGCTCGGGAATTGTGGCTGCAGTACGCATTGTTGTAAAAACCACTCTGCAAACTGGACTCGTCGTGGGTAGTCATCCTCCAGTAATGCATGGCCTTTTTGCAGATGGTATGGATGTAGCAGTTAGTCGTGAACAACTTGCCACACCACATTTTGAGATGTGTGCAGCGTCTGTGCCACTTGCTGAGTGCTGGTGGATGGCTTATCTTCGACCAGTCTCAACACATCCTCCTCTAAATTAGGTGTTCTAGTCGAACGTTGTCGACCCGAGTCACGTTTTGCCACCTTCAAAGGGAGAACATTGTAAACATTCGACACTACTGCTGTACAGTTGTATTACTGCAGTACATGTAAGTAACAAGCACAAGTTACACTGCTACGTGAAACTTTCCGGCTTCAATTAGTCGTCTCTCAATGGCCGCGAACGAAGAATAATGTGGAGTATGTCTGTTTGGAAAACGTTCCGCATACAGTCGTGCAGCAGCTCGACAATTGCAATCTGTTTTGCTGTATGTGAGCAACATGTCGGTCAATTCCGCTGTTGTGTACTGGTACATGTCGACTGCTGCCAAACACAGCACTGCACTGAAAGACTACTAACGTACTTCAGTAAAATGTATCGAATAGCGCATGCGCAGGAATGTTATTACAGTCACATCGTTAGCTAAACGGTTCCGTATCTGTTTTGGAGACCAAAATGGATAGCAACCAATGACACCAGTTGTCTAACATTGACGTTCTACTGCGCCCACACCATATGTTTCCGGACATGGGTTCCTTCTTCAGTTACGATCAGCCTGTACATTAAAATTTTTATTTATTTTAAATGTAAATTTGATTATGACCCAACGGAAGTGCAGCAATAACATTTTCAAGAATATATATTTTATCATCTTCAGGGCATAATGCTCCTTTTCTAGATTCAATTGAAAATAAATTGTGATTTTTACTTCTTATTATATTCATATTTTTACACAATATTTCTTTTTTTAGAAAACTATTTATAAATCATCAAATGAAATCTATTTTTAACTACAGAATTTTTAATACCTTTTGTTCTTTTCTTAACTTCACCTTCAACATTTATGGCATTTTTAGATTTGAATCCTATAAATTCTTCCATTATTTTACCATTATTTTCATAATTCATTTTACCAATATATATATTTTTGGTTTATTTGTGGAATATTATATCTACTATCTTTTTCATGATCTGATGTTTCAAAATGTTGAATTATTTCTTTCATATATTAATAAAAATCATTTGTTACATAATAAAGTAAATAATCATTATCAGTATAACATAATTCAATGTTTTCTCCATGTTTTGGTTTCATAATATTATAGTGAAAATCATACATGAAAGTTTTTGATACATCTAATACAGACATTCCAAAGTAAATTGGTTTATTAAAACATATTTGGTTTTTCGCACATGAATTGCAGTTAAAAACTCGGAAAATAATGTTCTGTTTTAAAAAAACGGTTTTCCAATTAATTTATTTTCCTGTATAGAATTGGTACATCGTCGGATATCGACTCAATTTCTAATATGTTCTATTGTTTTTCCAAAGACTGGATTGTTAATTAATTTATAGAAATCTTTTGTCAAATTAATTTTTGGCATTTGTTCTCTTTTCTGTATTTAAATCAATATATTTTTTCATCCAATATGATTGTTTGAATGTTAATACTCTATGTATTTTTTAAATTTAATTCCTAAAGATAAATATTGTTTAATATTAACATAATGTAGTATATAATTTTATTTTTCACATAAAGGCGTTAATTACTTTTTTGTGTATGAACCTGGTGGTATTTAATTTTCCGGAGCAAGAAGCAAATCTTTATGTAAAAAAGATATATAATTCTTGGGGATACTCTTAATCAATATGTAACATATAACCATACATGGAATTTTTCTCCACATTTAGTGTATATTTTCTCTAATAATCTGGATTGTTGAGTTTACCATTTACCCATTACAATCTCCATAAAGTAAATATTGTGTCATCACCCAGCCGTATAAATTATTTGCACCTACATATTCTAAATAAGAACTTTTAATTTTATGGTCACAATTTTCCATACATTTATTATTGGCTTTAGCATAATGTTTACAACACTGGGTGATTCCACCACTAATTCATTTTTCAATCACTAATTTTTTGTCCTAATTTGTTAATAATTCAAATTAAATTTTTGTGTTTTTAACACAGCATCCCAGGCCAATTATAGGGCTGTAAAATACCAAGAAGGATCTAATTTATAAGTTTTTGTTGAAACATGTCAAAAACTTTCAAATAAATCAGCTTGTATTAATACACTACTTTTGTTGCATAATTCAGTATATTCACCTAGATATATAATATTAAATTTACTCCAAACTTTTTGAGCAAATTTGTAACGTTCGTCTGAAATATCGTTTTATTTATATTGTTGTAATTTTTTTCTTTAGATGGCAATTCTGTTTCTTTAAACTTTTCTTTTGAATCCATATATTTGTATGGATATACTCCTTTTTTGGTAACTTATTCCAATTTTTCACTTTAAAATTACTTAGATGTTTCTCTAAATTGTTCTTTAGTAAGATTTTTACAAAGTTTTCAATACTGAAGGCCATTAATTTTAATGAATCAATAAATATTAATTTTATACCACCATTTACATGTTTTGGGAAAGAAATATATCTTTCTTCATTGTTAGGAATTAAGTCAATTCTGTTTTTATTTTCGTGTTTACCAAAATCTTTTATAAATAAATGGGTATTATGGCCTCATAAATTATGGTTATAAACAAGTACAAAATGAGAACTTTGATAATTTCAATTATAATTTTAATGGGCTGCACCTCTAAATTTTCCAGTTAAATGACAGCGACCCATTACTGAATCAATTATTGGTTCCTCATCATAATTGAATGTAAGTAATGGTTTTTCGCAAACATGACAGTGTGTTGCTGCTGAATATTTATTTCGTTCTTCATTAGTTAGCGAAACCAATGTTACTACTGTTTTGTATATATATATATATTTATTTTTTGATTCTTCAATTAACATTTTTACAAAGCACTTGATGCATTTTTTCCTTTATAAAATGCTGGAGGATTTTAATCACCATTTTCATATTCTACATAAAAAGAAAAACTTATTGTTTCGTGTTTTTGATAATTTTTTTTGTATATGATTTTTTAAGATTTGACACACAAGTATCTATTTTATTTAATAAACATTCGAAATCAGTATAAATAGTAAATGTTACTTTTAAAGAATGCTTATAACTTTTAAATTGTAACTAATTGCGGTATTTATTTGATAGTTCTACCCGAATGCTGACATATTCTTTACAATCTTTTTCATGACTATTTAATTTATCTTCTGAATACAAATGACGTAAACATCTATCACAAATACATTTTTCCTGAGTTTTTTTTTTTTTTTGAAATTTGAGAACCAGTTAATCTAGAAAGACTTTTTATCAAACAGTTGTGGTCATTATTTTCGTTTTTAGTGTATTAAAGATTAATATGTCTATCTGTTTTATTTCCCATAAAAGTTAATGGGTAAATATATATTCTTTTTCGTGTTCGATTTTTTTTTCTTCGTTATTATTAGTGACTTCTTCATTATTATTCAAATAATGAAATAAAATTTCGTCTCACCCTACGTCGTCTTTTTCTTCATCTTTTGCCTTTTTTCTTTATATATATATTCTTTATTAATATAAATTCCAGTTATTTCTTCAATAACTTTTATTTTATCTAATTGCGTTTGAAATTCTAAACATGTAAGTGTGTTGTTAAATTCGTGCTAAAATTCAGTATAGTATTTTACTAATTCTGGATGATTTTTCGCAATATGAAGAGCTGATAAAATAGACCACAAGAAACTTTTTTGATAATAATTTTGAACATTAATAACAGCTTGTTTATCTTTAATTTTTTGTGGTAAATCAACATATGAACTGCCATTTATTGGATCATATCCATTTATTCTTATTTCTAAATTATATACTGTAATTAGTCCCCATTGGGATCCTGTTGCATCATATTCAAACATTTCTCTTAACACTTTTGAAGTACTTCCGTCATAATATTCTTCTAAATCAGTTGCTTTTAAAACAATTTCATTTTTTAGTTTTGAAAGACATTTGATAATATTCTTTATTCTCACCAGGACCTCTTTTATAGCGAGAAGAAAATGATAAAAGTACTTTTAAATTATTTTACCCAGCTTCTTTTATTTAATTTATTACAATTTTTATAGCTTTAAGAGCTTCACTGGGGTCTATTTCTTCAACTATAGAATTAATAGAATAATTATTATTCTTACTTTAAAAGCTGTTTCTATTGCCTGTATTGCATAATCATCTATTGCGTAAATTTAAAAATTTTATTTATTGCTTTTATATGTATTTTAATTCTTTCCTGATTTTTCTTACAAAATTGATAGTTTTTTCACAATATTCACATTTTACTATAACTTTTTCGCATTTAGATTTTGGTTTATATTTTAACTATCTTTTTTAACTAATGGAGGCTTCCGATTATGAAATCTAGTTTATTCATAACTTTTTATATTTTTTGTTTGTACTCAACATTGCTTTTTTCACATATAACTCTAATATTATTTTTATGTTTTTTAGTTGCTTAATGTTTTTTCCGAGAATGTATATAATAATTTTCACAAACATTACATTTAAATTGTGTTTCACATGGTTTTTTACCCTGCTCTTAAAAATAAAACTTTTAAATTTAAATTCATCCCAAGCATTAACTTTTATGTTTTGCCTATTTGGTTTTGACTTGGACTCTCACTCATTTTTGGATTTATTTATTACAAAAAAAGTTTTTAAAATAATTTAATTATTTACTTTCACCAGATTTATAAACGAAATATTTTTTATATTTAAATACTTTTTAATTTTTTTTGTATGAAATTTTTTCTTTATAAATAGAAGCAAAAAGCTTAAAAAGAAAATGGAGGCAACATTGAGTGTATTAAATAAAAAAAATTATTTTAAAACAATTCTGAACTAACAATTGACAAACCATATTTAATAAGTAAAGATAAAATAAAAGACACAAAATGTAGACATCGAGTTTTATTAGAAATAGGAGATATTACGGTTCTTTTACCAGATAGATATGTTCAAATATTTAGTAATTAGGTTTTAAAAGATGTTAACAGTGGTTCTGTAAATATTATTTACGAAGGAACCAAAAAATGTGGTATTGGAAAAACATTTCATTCGATTAGATTATAAGAAATATTTCAGTTATTAAATGTTTTAAATAATTAAGTTTTTATATGTTTAGTTTTTATTTCACAATTCATGTACTACCACCTTAGCTGAAAAGTTCGAAACATGCCGCACCTCAGGCCACTTAGAAAAAGAATCAACAACAATCAAGAAATTTGCTCCATGAAAAGGTCCTGCAAAGTCCATATGTATGCGATCCCAAAGTCTGGTTGTTGGCTAAGAGGCCTCTACCTTGAGTGGATTGTTGTGACATCTTTGGCACTTGTGTCACAAGTAATTGCTGCTTCCTCAATCTCTGAATCAAGTTTAGGCCACCAAAAATAGCTTCGAGCTATAGCTTTCATTTAAACTACCCCATCATGGTTAGCATGGAGCATAGCAGTCATTTCTGCTCGTAATTTGGTAGGCATAACACTCTATTCCACAGTAGGCAGTCCTTGTGCACTGACAGTTCCTGATGTCTCATGTAGTAGGGCTGCAATTCCTGTGTATATTTACGTGACCACCCCTGTTTCACCAACTGTACCACAGTCGATAAAACTGGGTCGACTCCAGTTTCCGTAGCAATCTTCCCGGGTTCCGTCTGTAGGCTCGGTGGCTCCTCCAACATAAATAACTTTGGCAACTGTTCTAGCAATAAGACTTCTGGGGTTTGGACACTTTTGGATTTATATCTTTGACTGGCAATCTTCTTATTGCGTCAGCATGGCCTATCTGTGACCCAGGCCGATACTCTAGTTCGTAGTCATACATTGACAGCATCAAGATCAAGCTCAACAACCTTGGGGAGATTAACTTTGTAATAGAGCTCGGTGGGCGCATCAGGTGTAGCTAGCGTTTGTGGTCAGCCACAATTTTGAACTGTCTGCCTATCAGATATTGCTAGAATTTATTTACACCCAAAAACAATAACCAAAGGTTCCTTATCTACTTGGGCATAGTTCTGTTCACTTTTTTTAAGTATCCTAGAGCCAAAAGCTATTTTTGCCTCAGAGCCATCAGTAGTAGGATAATGTATGTCCTGGCGCACAGGCTGTAGGCTGTGGAGCAGTGGAGAAGCCGCCGCCATCTTGGATCAATCCACCGTCATCTTGGATCAGTCCGCCATCTTGGATTATGTCATGGCGGCCATTTTGTTGTGCACAGTGGCCATTTTGTCACATGTCACACTATGTCATATCATGTCATACTATGTCATATCATGTCACACTATATCATATCATGTTACATTATGTCATATCATGTCACACTATGTCATATATCACATTGTCATGTCACATTATGTCCTATGTTATGTCTTATGACATGTTATGTCTTACATTATGTCTTATGCCATATGTCATATCATATGTTATATCTCATACCATATGTTATGATTTATGTTTTATGTTATGTCTTATGCCATATGTTATGTCTTATGCCATATGTTATTTCTTACATTATGTCCTATGCCATATGTCATGTCACGTCATATCATCCATCTTGTCGAGTCCTCCACCTTGTTTCCAGCAGTCATTTTGTTTGAGGGAATTTTTCCCTGCAAGAGGTAATTTTTTCCCTCGAAATTTCCTTCTTCGTCTGCTGGAGAGGTCATGTTTGTTTCAATCATTGGCTACTAGGCAGCACTAGTGTCGCAGTTTGTTACCATCATTAACCGCTAGATGGCAGCATCCGCTATATTTACTCCAGAATGGGTGCTGCCATATTTGTTCCAACATCTACATCGCTGTCTGCTAGAGTGCGCTAGTATCGCTATTGCTGTAAGGTTGAAGTTGGTCGTGTTTGTATATGACAGAATAGACCATATGATTTTATTTTTAGAGAGTTAAAAATTTTTAGTTCGCCAGGTGTTGGTTTCGAACTTGCAAACTTTGTGTTACCAGACACGTGCCCTAGCCCACTGAGCTACGAGTACATTGACGAGAAGACACTGTTAAATAGTGTATACATAAAAATAACTTTTGTACCAGATAAATGTTCACAAGTAATTTATTTTGATTTAAATTTTTAGCATACCTACATCTTGTTGATTACATATATATTAAATAGTACTAACTATTTCTATCCTACGAAACCTCAAAGCGGGCAATTGAATCATTTTCATATGATTCAAAATAAATGCACGCACGAAACCTCAAAGTGGGTAATTGAATCATTTTCACATGATTCAAAATAAATGCACGCCTCGAAACCTCAAAGTGGGCAACTGAATCATTTTCACATGATTCAAAATAAATGCACGCATCGAAACCTCAAAGCGGGCAATTGAATCATTTTCATATGATTAAAAATAAATGCACGCACGAAACCTCAAAGCGGGCAATTGAATAATTTTCACATGATTCAAAATAAATGCACGCAACGAAACCTCAAAGCGGGCAACTGAATCATTATCACGTGATTCAAAATAAATGCACGCTTGAAACCTCAAAGCGGGCAATTGAATCATTTTCATATGATTCAAAATAAATGCACGCACGAAACCTCAAAGCGGGCAATTGAATCATTTTTATATGATTCAGAAAACCTCGACTAAATGCACGCACTAAACCTCAAAGCGGGCAACTGAATCATTTAGACACAGGCTTCAGGATGAGGAGTAGCCAACATCAAAATCCACAACGATAAGCACCTTGTAATCAGCTACCTAGAACTAGTAACTACTTCTTCTCTACGAATCCTCGGAAGCGAGCAATTGAATCGTAAAACATTTTCAAAGGGGGTAAGTAAATAACTTACATTTATCAAATAAAACAGCGCTGTACGATTTTATAGACAGGTCCAAGACGGTTGCCTTGTAGACTGTGACTTGAGAAAAAATTGAAACATCATATATTAAAAAAAAAAGAACTGTAATATAATCGACTGACTTTGTTCAGAGATATCCGGGACATAGACTACTGTATGCAAGAGGGGTCTAATCCAACACCTTGGATTTTTTTTTAACACAGCGAACATCTGAAATGTGATATAATACACTGAATTAATTTCAGTGTCTAGAGATATATTTTAGAAGCCTCGCAGGTGATGAAGTGAGAATGTTTTCGTCCAACACGATTCCCACGTACGAAAATCTGGACACTGACCTCGCAAAACTTGACGGGAAGGCGAGCATCCTAACCATAGCTATTTTTCTTCCATCTCGTTGGAGCCACATACGCTCTTGTCCGTAAAACGAATTCCTAGCTATCGACTTGGCACAAACTTTCTTTTATTTTCACATAGCACATGCTGGTAAGTTGGTGACGATATTGTTTCCCTCTGTAGTCTACCAGCAACAATATAAAGCGCGTTTTCTTGATCATTCGTAATTCAGTTTGCTGAGAACTGTCAACATGGAATATTTTCATCCAGCGAATCATTATGTCATTGTGACACCAGGCTTAAGTAGGGTATCGTACTGTTACTGGTCACACAGTCTATTGCGAAGCTTTACATAATTATGTGATGGTACTTATCACAGCCTTTATATAAGCGAACCACTAAACCACGAATCATATTGTCAAATCATTGACTGTACTACTTATGGGCACTGTGCAGTCTTCCACATGCGGCGAGAAACACAGTTACCCTGCTCCGAGGAGGACGTAATGAGATTTTCAAGTGTCTACGACAAGAAGATACGGCTTAATACTGAAGACTAAAGTAAATTGTGATGGAATGCAGCAGCAAAAAGGCAAGGGCTAGGTGTACACTGCCGTGTACAAGAAACTTGGAAGAAGATGACGACAGCCCTGTTGATCGCAACCAATCATCAGTTGCAGTAACACCAGCATGGATTCATTCAACAAGAAAACGTCAAAGAGGTATGAATAGACACTCGATTTCGATGTAAGTCAGCAGTAATAGGCGTTATAAATTTCGTCTGTACCAACTTCCAACAAGTATTGTTTGAGTGTTATCGTGTGCGCTATGTCTAACCAAGAGGACAACGTATTTTTTTACTAACATAAATAGAGATACTGATCCCTCAGTTGTTAACTGATCGCTAAGGAGTAAACATCTTACAACAGTGTTCTCGAACAAGAATGAATACTATGAATCATGAACTACCAGTCGCTGCTCAGTGTAAGCCTGCGAAAGACCTTTTTCCAGCAACGAAGAAGCACAGCTGTGATTTTTGCAACAAGACATTCAGTAAATCACATAGTGCGAGAAGACATGAAAAGTGGATATGTGTGAAAAACCCGTCTCGCAAGCAGCTGCGTTGTGATACGAGCCGTATGAATATAGCAAGACAAGATCTTATGAAGAGACATCGTGAATCGTGTAAAGCACTTGTTCCTTTACCTGTGAATCGCTATTTGTGGAAGTTTCGATCATCAAGTTGTAAAATGGAGCCTACAGAAGTGAAAACTGATTCCGCCAAAGAGCCGAAGACATCAAAACTGATAGGCCTAACTACTGTAACAAAACATTTTCATGTGCTCGTAATGCAAACAGACATGCAGCCCACAAATGTAAAATGAATCCTAGTCGTAAAGCTTACAGATGCGATAGCTGCAATAATCTGTTTACACGTGCTGACAATCTAAACAAACACTTAAAATATGCACAGGACCTGTTCCCCTTTCAAAACCATTTTTACCATCATCGCAGAAAAGACATAGACTTGTAAACGGTGCTGCTGAAAATGACGATGAAGAAATGTGTACTACAATAATAACTTCTGATCAACGTGAGAACACTGTGGACAATTCTGTGAACAATGCAACAACATCAAGATACAAGTGCGGACAATGCAACAAGGCTTTTGCTACGAGTTCCAATGTGAGACGTCATGAGAGAAGTAAAAAGTGTGTTAAGGGAAAAGGTTATGCTTATTACACGAAAACTTGTTTTAAATGCAATCTTCCATTCAAGTGCTACGAACGAAAATATATTCAGGATGATGTTCTTAGCCATAAGATTCATCGCGAACAGGAAGCTGCATGTAACAAGGCATGTGAGGAGCATGTAGAAATGTGCAGTGTTCCAGTCCTGAAGCCTGTACAGGCTGTAAATGAGACAAATAGCAATGGATTCATTTTGAAGGAATCAGCTTTCCGAGGCACTCTGAAGACTTATGTAGCACCTAGTGCATCAGACACTGCAAAATATATTTGCTCATTTCTAACCGATATGAAACAAAAATTAAATTGTCAACTTACAGAAGAATTGGAAAACCATGGCTCGTTAAAATATATTTTGTGGTTAGACTGTGACTACACTTAACCAGAACCCCATGAAGACGAATTCTGCAGAAAAGCATTTAAGACATGAAATGTACCTTTATACGATACACAGCAGATCGAAAAAAGTATTGAAGCTGATGTACAAAAACTTTGTCAAGAGGAAGAAGAAATGATTGCAAAGGGTTCGGGCTGGACGCTTCAGTGTGTCAATCATTTAGAGCTGCGAACAAATGCTTTCTGTCCAATTATCAAATAACATGCATTGAAAAGAAATGTAATTAAAATGTGTATTATACTGTAAATAAATGATTGACTGTTTGTGATAAAGTGTGTTTTATTTATAGAGTGTAAACCTCTATGTTTAGACCAGTATGTGATACATACATAAGTTCAAATATTTTGCGTTTCTAAATCTGATATGTTATCCTGCCTCGACAAGTAAAAGATAATGCAGTACATTAAATAATTGTGCATATAAACAAAGTTCTAGGTTACAAATAAAACAGGGATGAAAATGTAAATACATTATATGAAACGTTTGTCCAGTCAAGTACAAGATATTGACGATAAAGTATGATTTTTTTAACATCATCTCACCAGGCTAATGTGACCAGTAAATACAATTTATTACAAGTACTCGCATAATGTTTTAAAGAGCAGTTATGTTTTACTAGTTGGATAATATCGTTTTTTATACTGGCAAATAGAGAATTACCATTAATTTTCTAGGGGTAAGAAAAAGATAAGCCAGGTTCACACTGTTCACTTGAGATAATATTGATTTGCTTGAAGTAATTTTTCAAACGAACTTGTTTCAGTTATGCTGTATGATTAAGTACCTTATTGAATAAATAGATGTCTTCTGGTTCCCAAGGGAGGCTCTCTAGATTTGAATGCAAGCTAAAAGCGAAGACTTACACCTGTCCAAACATGTCCACATCAATTTTTTTTTCGTCTGTAAGAATCAGGAGAAAATTGTGTGTCTTCCGGGACGTCAGAGTTCTGCTGTCGCCAGGGATTCAGAGGTGATGACTGTTGTAGTAATGTCATAGTCTTGCTGATATGTGGATTGCCACCACTAACCTGCAGATCATGCAGAGTGCTGAGTTGATTGCGGAGCTAATTGCGGAGCATGTGGAGCAAGTGGAGCTAATGAGCAAGTGGAGCTAATTGTGGCGCAAGTGGAGCTAATTGTGGAGAATGTGGAGCTAATTGTGGAGCATGTGGAGCTAATTGTGGAGCATGTGGAGCTAATTGTGCAGCAAGTGGAGCTAATTGTGGTGCTGTGGTGCTAATTGTGGTGCTGTGGTGCTAATTGCGGTGCTTGCGGTGCTAACTGCGGTGCCAACTGTGGTGCCTGCGGTGCTAATTATGGTGCATGCAGTGCCTGCGGTGCTAACTGCGGTACATGCGGTACTAACTGCGGTGCTAATTGCGGTGCTGCCTGCGGTGCTAACTGCGGTGCTAATTGCGGTGCTAATTGCGATGCATGCGGTGCCTATTGCGGTGCCTGCAGTGCTAAAATGAGCTAATTACAGAGATTGAGGAGGAGAAGTAACATGAGGAGGAATGAAGATGAGTATGAGGAGGAGCATGAGAAGGAGCGCGAGGAAGGGTATGAGGAGGAGCATAAGGATAAGACTGATATGCAAATTGCGGTGCTATAGAGGGACAACAGTCAAAGCGATGTGCGCAGATCCCAATGTCAGACGACCGTCCCTTGGGTGGAGCTTGTGAAAGAGGAGGGGGTCAGTTGAGCTGTCAGGCTTTTTGTCCTTGCCTCAAAAAGAAAGGAAAAGGAGGGGATGGAATGTGGGGTTGGGAACCTGGGCGAAGGTCGTACCGAGGGGAGGGGGAAGGGACAACATGTGGCGCTGCTTGAGCTATACCAACACAACTAACTGAAAACATTGATCTGCGGTACT
>PNEQ01134476.1:0-20139 GCA_003012365.1 Medauroidea extradentata | reverse complement strand
ACTGCTACTACTACACTGTCGACATTTTCGAACCAGTGAATATACATCCGCCCTCGGCCGTTGTCGGAGCTGAAATGAATACCCCTACCCCTTCATACAGCGGCAGTGGACTCGCCCGACACTTCTTGCAGTTCTACGGGCCTGGTTGGTCGCTTCCTCTAATGGTGAAGGAGAGGGAGTAGGAGCAACTGCGCAGAGCGAAATTGTAGCGACTCGTTTTGTTTGTTGTCCCACTATAATTACAGTGCTAATTACAGTGCTAATTGCAGGGCTGAGTGCAGTGTCTGTGGTGCTATGTGCGATGCTCAACATGTTATGCCTACATAATTTTTCGGTGCCTGCAGTGCATAGGGAAAACCTCCCTATGCACAGCAGGCTGCCTGCGGTGCATAGGGGCTGCAGCTCTGTGTTTGCTGGTATATATATATATATATATATATATATATATATATATATATATATATATATATATATATATTTATTTATTTATATGAAGGTGTGCCTATATAAATATATACACACATATGTTGTTTCATAAATTTTTTACAAACTTGGACGTTAGGTTCCTGACACTAAACAATAAAAAGGTCTCTATATAAACATAGGGCCGGAAATCCGTAGGTTTCGAATTGTTAGTCAAAGTTTAGTTCCATGTTTTGCACAGTAACCAATAATAAAATTAATGGTTTGGATAATTGAATTATGTTATGGGTTTCAAGTATGCTGATACCTATAATTTGTCTCCTTTATGGTGGAAGAAGTGAAGTGAAGAGATTTTGGTCGGCACTTAGATGTTTAGCGCTGGTGAGGGTTGACATGTTGTGAGTATGGAGCAGCACCAAAGTTAAGGGTTAGGTGAAACGGGAGATCCAGAGAAAACCAGCTTACCAGTGGCATTGTCCTGTTGTCGGACACAATTCCCACATGTGAAAATTCGGGGACCAACCCTGTCAGGAATCGAACCTGAATCGCCTTGGTGGGAGGAGAGAGGTCTAGCCAATTAACCACTTTGCCAACCGTTGCCCCTCTTTACGCCAACCGCGACCGCTCTTAACGGCAAATGTGGGAGTATTTGCCAGGGTGTGACATGGCATTATCCGACATGTGCACATGTGTCAGGAAGCAAGAGGATGTAATTTCGAACATTTACCGTTAGTTTCTTATATGGTATCTGTGAATCTGTCATAAAGTGAGAAAAACTCAGCAAATGTTAGAAATGACATCCTCTTGCTTCCATACACACATGCACACATTGGATCATGCACTGTCGCCCTGTCAAATACTGCCACATCCATTATAAATGATACAAATGAGGCCATTAGCATACGTATATCCGTAGCATAAATCAATTAAATTACAACGTTAATTTTACTACTAGTTACCTTGTAATACATTCAACTGAATTTGCATTAATTACTGAAAAACTACGGATTTTCAGATCTACATTTATATATACTTATTTATTTTGGTGTAGGGACCCCCCCCCCAATCCAAAGTTTGTAAAAATATTTCTGGAACACCCTGTTTATACATGTATATATATATATATACACGCACGCACACACACGACGACAACAAGTACTGCAGAAGAAAAGCGATCTACCTGTGTGTCGTGCTTGATCATCGCGCGCAACTGGTGTGCTGCACCACAGCACTGGCCATAATGCTGTGCCACAGAAGGCAGGCGTATAGATGTGAATTGAGAATGTACAAATATAACATATTGTGGCTTGTCTGATACAGCTTAAGTTGCTAGGAAAGTCGCGAAAAAACTTTGTGTTATCTTTATATACCCAATAGGCCAATGCCAAACGTAACTAATATATCTGTTGTTAAGTTAAAAGACTGGATGGTTGTGGGGAGGAAAGTCAGCGCGATAAGGAAATACGATTCTTAGTTGACCAGTATTCAAGCCCTATTCGCATGCCTGCCTTGCTTATCAAAAAGTTGTTTCATTATCTGTGTTTCTTGGTTTTCGTCGCTACTTCTCCACAGACTGTGTGCCATAAACTCACGTCAGGCTCATTATACGAGGGTTATTTTTTTCAACCTTCCATCGGCTGTAATAAAAAAACGGGAATGAATGAGGAAATTATATTAATGTCAAAAGAAACGTACTTCCTTACACTATTTTTCCACATAATCACCGTGCAGATTGAGGAATTTGTCGTACCGATGTACCGGCTTGCCGATACTGAGGTGTGAGTTTGGTCGCTCCACATGGTTGGTGAAAGGGGGTAAAAACTACGTGTCGATTCGCGTACGATTACGAGTACCGAATAATGAGCATACTGTACTCACAACAAGAGGTTTCAGGGGACAAGGCTGAATAGGCAGGAGAAAGCTGGTGCATCGGTACGACAAATGCCTCAATCTACACAATGAGTATGTGGAAAAATAGTGTAAAGATGTAGGCTACGTTTCTTTTGACATTAAAATAATTTCCTAATTCATTCCCGTTTTTTTATTACAGCCGATCGGAGGTTGAAAAAAAAAATTACCCTCGTATTTCCCCTCCCTGTGATGTGTCTACATACTACAAGCGCCACGCTTTTTAATCTAACGGAAGGACTAGTTGTCGTAGTCGAGTAGTACATACATATATAACTTGTGGTCCAATTGTTTTCAGATGGTGATAATTCACATAGGAACAAACAACTTGGGTCATGGTCCAACACAGATTGTAGAGGGTATAACAACAATTACAGAAGCTGTACGGCAGAAACAACCTCAGGCAGTTGTGATTGTCACTGTAAGTACTTACTTTGCATTGTATGCACTTGAAGGTTTTTTTACTCTTTCAAATTACTATAAAAACGTATGTTATGTTACATAAATATGTCCTCAGCTTTGCGAGCGTAGACAGTTAAAGCTGAAAGTTTAATTTATTTTTATTTATTTAATACAAATTTACTGACTAGAAAAACAGCTTTTTTTTGGCATAGACGTTGAATAAAAAACTGAATAAAAAAACAAACCATGAAAACACAAACAATCCCTGCCACTAATTACGCACAAAAAAGAAAGATAAAAAACAAACGCACATAAATAAATCTAATTGCATTTAAAATAAATTAATGTATATGAATATATGACAGCCCATACAAAATATACAGATTAAGTACATTGGATGTCAAGGCTGGAAGAATTTGCCCTTTGCACTCCTCCTCCCCCTCTCCGCTCTGCTACCATGCAGTTCCAACTATGGAATCTTCGGTAGGACTTTGCGGGGCGGGTTCGAGGGCATCAGCTTGATTTGAGCCTTGATCTAACATCATATAGTTAACTATGTATATACAGTAAGTCCTTGATTTACATCGGAGGTTAAGTTCGTGAAATCAGCAATGCAAATTGAAACGACCTTAATTGAGTCATATCAGCCGCGTACAGCCTACAATCAAGCCTTTTTAAAAATTGTAATCGAATAATGACGTTATTTTGAATCAGCAACTACTTAAATTAAGAAATGGTTACTCAAAATTAGCGACGTTAATCTGAAACAACGTAAAGCGGTATAACGTAAATCGAGGACTTTCTGTAATTTTTTATAATTAATGAGTACGAAGTTTGTTCAGGAATTCTATTTTGAGGCTTCTTTTAAAAAATCCGTATGGTGGTGAAAAAAAAAAATTTGTCTTCAGAACCACGTAGTTCACTATTTGACTAACAATTTTAGATACTAAATATTTATCATCTATTTTATAAGCATTATGTTTGCTACAAAAACTCATAAACTGAATTTTTTGGCATTTAAAGATGTTTATTATTTACACTCAAACAGTTATGTCATCAATGTCTTTTTGTAAACAATTACAATTAGCTGTGAAACTAATAACTTTAGAGATTTTTTTAATCATACACAAATAGTGATGCAGTGGAAAATTTGAGTATTTCATGTATGTCGTCTATAAATAAAATGAATAACAATGACGGAACCCCAGGTACGATATTAATGAAAGTCTTAGTTCTACCTTAACTTGGAAACACCTACCCGTTAAATAATTTTTAAGCAAATGCACAGTGTGTTCGTTGATACCCACAGCAGATAATTTACTAATTAAAACATTGTGATGTACGGTATCGAACGCCTTAGAAAAATCAAAAGTGATGGCATCGACCTGGCCTCTGGAGATTACAGTCTTATAGATGGGATTGTAAAATTCTAATAAATTAGTGACAGTTGTTTTCTTTGGAAGAAAGCCGTGTTGAAAAGTTAAAATTTTATTGCAATAGTGAATGATTACTTGGTTACAAATATTTTTTTTTTTTCAAAAAACTATCGAAAAGGCGCAATAAAGAGAAATGGGCCTAGAATTGTCAACGTTGTTTTTATTCGCCTTTTTAAAAGAGAAATAACTTTAGCTTTTTTCCACAGTTTAGGAAAAGATCCATTTGATAGACATACATTAAAAATATGAGAAAGAAGAGGCGCAAGAATATTTGCACAACCCTTAACAATACAATTAGGTATTTCATCTGGGCCTCTGGAAAAGGAGGATTTGTTTATTTTTAATACTCAATACAACAGTATTAGGACAAACTACCAAATTTGGAGTTACGGATGGAACACTGAAATGTTTGATTGGAAGTGACATGAAAACAGAAGCGTATTATGTAGCAAAATAATTGTCTAGGGTCAGATATATTATTATTAATTTGAGAGTGAAATTTAACCTATAATCGTATCTCGCTGTTTTGACGTAGTTCCGGAACAGTTTTGGTGCCTTGTTAATCTTGTCGTTTATTTTGGTAAAGTAATTTTTTAAAATCTAATTTTAACTGCAATTTAACTTGTTTCCTGTAATGAGATTACCGCAAATAGTAATGAACATTTTAAAATGTCGTAAATAGTTTATGGTGCTTCTTTTGTTTGAGAAAAAATATTAAATTCTTGGAATACCAACATGGGAACTCATTTAATGAATATTCAGTAGTAGGAACACATATATTGACAGCAGCATTAACAATGATCGTAAGGTAATTAACTTTATCATCAGCATTGTTTAATTTGCACACTTGGCTCCACTCATGATTCGCTGGTGTATTATATAATAAAATATCTCATTTACTGTTCGTTGACTTTGATAAATTAATTTTGTAGAGAATAATAATAGGTTCATCATAATCTATTTCTAGAGCTACATGTTAAACATCTTCCGTTATCAAATTTTTCTTCAGCATTGCTAACTTTGAAGTGACTAATGTTTGAAAAACACCACAGATCCAGTGATTATTTTTAGGTACTGTTTCGTTCAGTTGATAAAAATGTACTTACTAAGTCAGCTTGTTAGCTTTAATTTTTATACGATAACTAGTAGTCCCCCGCGGCTTTGCTCGCGAGTATTATTCGTAACTGATAAGATTTTCTTTAACTGAAGAACCTCTTTGTACACAAGATTGGTACTTCAGTCATCAAGTGTTAGAATGTCCAAGTGTCTAGTTGAACTAATTCTGCAGCAGGATAAGTAGATATAGCTGTTCACGCGAAATTTAGTCTTATGTTTGTCCCTGCCACTATCAGCGACTTCGCCTGAGCCTTATTTATAGCCCTGCCAATTTGACGTTGTGGGGTAGTTACAGACACCTAAGGTAAGAGATTAATCGAAAGAAAAATGTCTGATTTACCCTGCTGTGCACAACCATTGGTGACGGTGCCCTCAATTATATATTTTAAAAATATTCACTTGAACTTTATTGCCATTACGAAGTTTCAGTGGGTAAATGTTCTGCGAAAATGTATTTAGTGTCCTAAACTTGAGATTAGTGAGATGATATAGCGTCGGTGTACTGCCAAAAGTGACCAAGTCAAAATGAGATAAAATGGTAAAAATGCTAGGAATATGTTTATGTTGTTCACGAACAATCGCCCAAGTTTAAAGTCTATTCGTCGTTTCGTACTGTTGTGTCACAGTATAGCAACTTACCACATTTTTGTTAATATCTACAATTTAATAGTGTTTATAAATATGACTTAATCACTTTTGGCAGTTATACCGACGATATGTTAAGCGAACTTCAATTTTACCTCTTTTAAACGACTACATGTTAATTGCACTAATTCGATGTGCCTTGTAGTATTTGTGTTAGAATTGAATGCTCGCACAAACTTTTAAATGAATTCGAGCCCAGAACCTCCCGGAATTTAGACCTGAGTAAAAAACAAGTGCTTCACGTTACGTCTAAATAATTCATGAAAATAAAATAGAATTTCAAAAAAATAAAATATTTGTGTCCTGGGCTCATAGAGGTTGTACAACACAACGTCTCGATATGTTTCTGTAGTGCAAACTCCTGTATATAGGTTGATTCTCGCTGCTCGTTCCCACTTTTCGGATCGTCTGCCTTGAATGTTGACCAACTTAGTTTTATTCTTAATAATCACGTTACCTTATAAAGTAAAAAAAAAACTTACATACAATATTTAAATACTTACGTAAGAATCACTCAGACGCGAACAACACCTCAATATCGCTACTGGTTAGATAGATTAGTGGGTTGATGGAAAACAAATTTTGTGCTTTTTAACCCTTTTGGGTGTCGAATTTCTAAATATTTGACATTCACGTCTTAGACATTTGTATAAGTATCCAATTGAAGTGTAAATCACATCGCTAGCCCGTTCAGTCGAATAAAAATCGTTCAATCACTAAAAAAACACATACCACCCCTGCACAGTACTGAGAAATCGAATTTCGATAAATCTTAAAACCGTTTTGCGATCATTTCTGTAACCATCATCCTGAAGCAAAAATTAATTGCATATCTCGACATGTTCGATAGATATCGAGGATTTATCTAAAATACATTCAAGGTCTTTCACCACCTAAGGTAGTTAATTTCGAAAAACCCTTGAATCACGTTTTATAATTCTTTATTGGTGTCTCGTGGACGTGAAAAACACAGCATTAGCCCGCTGGATTCAAGATATATCGACGATTAATTGAAAACACTTTTCACCACTTTTCACCCCTTTCACCTCCTTAGGTGGCGAATTTCAAAAATCCCTGAAATCACTTTTTAGGTATTTGAGTAAGTATCAAACTTAAACAAAAATCACGTCGCTATATAAAAATTCTACGGGATCGATATATATATATATATATATATATTGTGAATCGAAAACATATTTTACCCCTTTTTTAACCTCTTAGGGGCCGAATTAGGAAGACATATTTTAATAGTATTTTGGGACATTTTAAAAGCATCATTCTAAAGCAAAGAGCACTTCGATATCGCGACTGGTTCGATAGATATGGAGGGATAATCGAAAATACATTTCATGTATTTTCACCCACTTAATTGAAGAATTTCGAAACATCTTGGAGTCCTGTCATAGAGATTTGTATACGTAACCGATTAAAGTAAAAATCACGACGGTAGCCAATCGTGTTTCAAAGATATAGACGATTCATAAAAAACACATTTTGCCCCTTTTTACTGCTTGGGGGTCGAATTTCAAAAAATCCTAAAACTACTTTTTTGACATTTACGTAAGCAATATTTTGAAGTGAATATCAGCTCTTTATACCGAAGGATTCGATGGATATCGACAGTTAATCGGAAACACATTTAAGGCCTTTTCACCCCCATAAATGTTGAATTTCGAAAAATCCTTAAATTGGCCAATATGCATTTTTACGAGTGTCCTATTAAAGTAAAAATCACGATGATAGGCCGCCGGGTTCGAGCTCTAATGATGTTCCTTCGGAAATACATTTCACCCCTTTTCACCCCCTTAGAGGTCGAATTTCGAAAAATCCCTTCTTAGTGCTCGCCTACGACCTGAGGGGAACCTCCACAAAAAATTTCACGATTCTAGGTCCAGTGGTTTGGGCTGCAGTAATGGAAAATGTCCTGAGGTTTGCAAATTATTCCAATTAGTACCAGGGGTATTAAAATCACCTAGGATAAGAATGTTACCCTGAAATGCAATAATATTATTACGTAAGAATATTAGGTAATTATTGAAATCAGAATATGACGTATCTGGAGGTAAGTCCACAGTACTGAAAGTAAAGAGTTGTGGTTATTTAAAGTTATACGAGTACAAACTGCTTCAACCAATTCATTTTCAAGTTCAAGTTCATAACATGCGTAATCTTTAGGAAAAAGCCGTGAATTCACTGCTATTAAGACACCACCTCATTTTCTTTTATTAGTAGCTAACATGTTTACATCCTTTCTAAATGTTGTACACTGATTCGTAAAATAATGGAATTAATATTCTTTTCATCCAAACAAGTTTCTGTTAAGCCTCGATCTTTAGTTTTGCAGTGGTTTCGAAAATATTTTTGTAACGCAATTTTATATACATATCAAAAATTAACTCATACAGTTTTAATTCGTATATATCATCGTTTGTATGTGAATTTTTCTGTTGCAATGCACCAAGCGGATTTTTAGATTTTTGTCCCTGAAATATCACATATTTTGTTGTCGAAATAAACCAAAATCAATCAAAATAATTTTTTTGCTAGCAAACGGTACATTGTTTTAAAAAACGCTCTGACAAAATTGTGTTTCGTTTGACAGTACACAGTCTCAAATTTTTTCAAAGTATTTGGATAAAAAAAATATTCGATTTATTTACAATTGTTTGAAATAAATGAAAGATCATGGCTTTAAGCAAATAATGGGAAAATTGGTAGCAAAAACATTTTCACTGAAAACGACAGATTTCGTTCGGATATCCCGCACATTCTGGTAACATATTTTAAGGTACACTTTTTCACGCTAGCAGGGTCTGGGCCTGCGACTCCACTGATGTGTTTGGCTAGCTCTCGTCCTTTGACAAACTAATGGTTTATTTCTGTGTGGGTTTAACATTTTCAGACGGGACATGTAATTGTTCATTCCTCAGTGGGCATCTAAACTGGCTACGAAGAATACTGTTTGGCCAGAGCATAGGATTATAAATTTTTATGAACTCTTTTTCACTCACTGCTACGTAAAAGGAAGCGTAGGAGTCGTATTTGATTTTTAAACTGAGCAACTTTTTGATAACTAATATTAGTATCTTTTTGAATGTACTCGAGAGATTTTCTTTTCTTCCTTGGAATGGTGAAAACGATGACAAAAATGGCTTCATATCTCGGTTTAGTCGATTTTGCAACTACTTTCAGTTAGGTGGAATTTCTGGCCCATAGTTGACTTATATCAGCTTGGGTGCGGTATGTTTAGTTTGTCCTTGTAGATTTTTTTGTCGGTTACTGACTTGGAGAATTCCTTCATCATCAGTGTTCATGTACATCTTATCCGTCTGAAGCAGCGATTCTGGCTGATGCTGAGGTTGTTGCTTCACTGTTTTATTCGCCTTCTTTGGATTGTTTCCTGCTGCTTTGTCTTGCTATCTATTCTGTGTATACCCACTGCTGGGGTTCTTTAAAGGCTCTCTATAAGAGGCATGAGATTTTTCCACATTAACAGACGACTTTTCTTTGTTGTTAAAAATTTCTTTAGTAAATTAAAGTTATTGTAATTCATCATCAACAAGGGTTTTAAGCACACAATTTTCATTTATGAGCGCTTTAATTTTTTCTACAAGTTCCTAATCCAAATTAAAAATCTGGTTTTGTCCGAACAGAAGTGCAGAAAAGTCTGAAGCCTTGGTCACGCCGTTAAAATGAGTATCTTCCGAATCCTCCAGATCCGACAAAGATGCCTAAAAGAGGCTTCTACTCGGATATCAATGCCTGAACTATTTGCTGACTTCCTCATGGCCTTCTGTACTTCAGTAGATCTTGTCGGTGGCCTAATCTCGAAAATAGTAATATAAATTGAAGCTGTGAGCTTACGATTAAGGCTTAATTTCACCCTTTAAAGTATTACACCCTGCCCGAACACAAGAGAACATGAACATGTTATCCTCCTGTAACTATAGCTTGACTACAACTAATGTGTTATAAAATTGTATATCACATGAGATTATCTTTGAGGAATCTAATTATGTATGTTGGTCATGGTTTTTTACTTCCTTAACACAAAACTGGATGCTTTATTACAGGACATTATAGACTTTGACCTGTCCCTGGTTTTAGTAGGCAGTCGTGGAGAGTCATAGGTGGCTGCCTCAATCGTCTGGCCTAAACAGTTCCTGGTACCAAACCAGGAGTCGTGCCGACAGGGTTCAGGGCGCTAGTCACTCGGTGCTTCATCCACTGCAGGTGGCTTAGGAGATCCAACAGGTAAGGAAGGAGGCAAGTCCAGAGGGATGAGGACCAGCGAGAAGGGTGATCGTATAAGGGGAGGAGGGTAAATGGTGATTCAGGTGAGGGTTGGGGTGGCGAGGAAGAGACGTGTGACTAGCAGGGAGGGTCAGTGGCTGATTTAAGGAGGCGGGGGCTGCCAGCTTGAACAGTTCCCTTCGTCAAATCGTGTTTAACATTATGTAGCCAAAGTATATCCAGTCGTCTCAAGGAAACTGGAGTTTTGTTCTATGATGAGTCCAGTACATTTAATATGTCCTATTGGTATGCATGTTATGTTTAATGTTCTGTAAGAGTACACAACTACACTTTTGAGATGGCTTGTATTTTTTACACTCCATAAAGTCATGTAAGCACCCCCCCCCCCAAATATGTTTCTAAATCCGCCACTGGGCAGGGTAGTGGGAACTATACTGAGGACTGGGCTTTGCTGGGTGCTCTAGTGCTAGCCGGGTGAGGAACTGCATAAATTTTAAGTGCCTTGGAGTCGGCACCACACCTGGAGCCCCTGCTCATATCAATGACGATAGGTGAGGCAGAATCTAGACCACTGAGCAGCATGGAAGGCTGTTTGGTGAGTAGTGGGGGAGGTTTCCGAGCCACTGGCTAAATGGGAGCAAGCCCATAGGAGAGGAAGGAATTAAGCCCTTGCCCAATGAAAGCAAGACCCACAAAAAGTGGTGGGGGAGTGAGGTGTGTTGTAGAAAGAGTTTCCTAACCGCTTGCTAATATGGAGCAGATTCGTGGAACGGTGAGGGTAGAGCTGCTGCCCAAAAAGAAGCAAGACCCAAAGTGAGGGTATAGAGAACCTGAATCCGAGCCGTTGCCAAGGAGGGAGCAAGACTTGAAAGAGTGTAGAAAAGAGATTAATCACACTGGACCCTTCTTCAAGGTTTATCGCCCACTTTTCAGTATGGTAAGGATCTTTGACAATGCTTACAAGTTCATTCTTTACAAACAACATTGGCCACTCCTCCTGCAATGTGTTACATTTGATTTGTAGTTATTTTGAAACATTATAAACCACATTATAACAAAGGTTTTATAAAAGAAGAGGATTAAAATAGGGATAATATTGCAACACATATTTGCAGCAAAGAAAGGTAAAACACATACACTATCAAGATTAAGGTGGAGGTTCGCCAAAAACATTAATTGTTTCAATAATTTTTATACTAGTTAGAGATGTGGTTTGTTTTGTAGACATACATTGTGACTATGTTTTACAGTAATGAACAATGTTTACCTTTCATAGTTTTTGTTTAACGGCATGTCAAAGCCCATAACAGCATGAAATGGTTTTGTGGTAGAAAGTAAATCCAACTGACTTATGGAAATGAAATAATTCACACTGAAAAACTCTTGTCACCGGTTATGTTAAATTGTATATGAAGCTGCATTAAATTTGTTTTCGTATTTGTATAACAATTTAGAAAATTGGCAACTTTTTATTTAAATTCAGTGATTTTTTATAAATACTACAAAAATTCAATTATTTTTATACATGTCTTGACATAGCCCATGTCACTGTTCTTCAGTGTGAATTATTTCGTTTCATTGAGTCAGTTGGTTTTCTTTCCTAGTTTAATATGTTTCATGCAAATTTGGACTATGACACGTAATAGAAAAAATTATGAAAAGTTAAAATTTTTCATTATATTATAAAATAGTCACAATGTATGTCTACAAAACAAACCATGTATCGCACATATATAAACCACATTTTATAAATTCAAGTATTTTGGTGAACCTTACCCTTAATCACTTTTCTCTACCCTGCCATCGAATGGCATAACGTGTAATACACGATTTCTTGGGACGTTCAGCCTCTAAGTCTTCCCTCGTACTCTTATGTACACTTTCTACACGACAGGGTCAATAGGTCACATTCATCGGCACAACAACCTTCCCCCTTACCTTCGTGGCCCGGTATATTGAGATTAATTTCTTCGGCCCGGAGTCAACATGCCTTAGTGTTGGATTCCTCTTTGGTCACAATACTGCATTGCATTTCTAGGGATTTAAATCTGGAAGGTTTGGTTATTTAGGCTCTTTGCCATGGCAGTCGTCTGTACTGAGAAGTTCCTTGTCCACATTCGGCAGGTATTCATTCTGATTGTGTTTTAAAGTTCCATTGCTAGGGTACATCTTATGTGCGCTGTTCAGTCAACTGTAGGAGTACTGTTGTTTTGTGTGGTCAGTGATGGTGGGGCGGATTTTATTGGTGTACTTAATGCTCTCTGCAGTTCGTGTTTGTCGACCTAAAGGTATTTTCTCGTATCTGTGAGTAGGAAATAAACATTACCTTATTTGCCGGTCATTAGCTATGGACCCTGCCACCTGGAGCACAGAATAGATTTCCTGTGATAATAAGGGGTAAGTTCGCCAGTATGCTCGATCATCTATTTCAAGTGTAGGTCTTTCTGCGGATGTAGGAGGGCATGCATGCTTTGTGTTACATATATTGTGCTTGATGATCCCGAGCAGTTTGGTGTCTTTCTGAGGCCAGGTTACTTTTCTCTTGCACTGGGTTACTGGTGGCAAGAATAGCTATGATCTTACAGTCCCTGGTTTACAGAAATAATTCCTTAGCTGTAGCTTGCTGTAGCTGCAGCCTATCGCCTCACTTCGTCTGCTCGTCAGGGTGAACAATATTGGTGGAATGTGTTCATCCCGCTGTTGGTATCCGTCCTGTAACTGTAAGCATAAACCTAAGATCTTTCTTTATTTCTTGAATACGCTGTTTGGTGGAGTTGCCTTGGGGGTGATAGAGCAGTGGTCCAGTGTTTTATTGATATATCTTATAAGCAATTTTCCTGTGGCTCCCTGCGAATTGTTCACCATTGTCAGGGAGAAGTTTTCTGAGATATCTGCACCGGGAAAAAGCCCCTTCTAAAGTATTAATGTAATACCAAGTGTCTTGAAGTGTTGTTAGGAGAAGGCTTCAACCTACCGAGAGAACAAATCAGTGGCCATGAGTAGGAAGTTGTTTCCTTTGCCATTTTATGGGTAGGGCCCCATCAAGTCTAATGTTACTGTGGGTGTATACCACTTATACGAATGTTTGTTTCTCCGAATCGCTTCTTCCCTGTTTCCAGAGGTGAAGGGCCTGCCCCCACTCTCGGCTCATTGTCTGTACTCGCCCCTCCATATCCCCCGCCGAGAGCACCAGTAAGAAGGTCGGCAAGACACAACAACGAATACCCACTGACCTCCCACTATGCGAACCGTTCCCAGCTTTCTTTGGAGAGCTGTTTCAAACATTTTACTCTAGTCTAAGTTTACTGGATAAAGCACGTAAGTAAAACTGTGCTTTAAAGTTACCGCTGATGTCGAGATAAATAGCCGTACTTGATTGTATCATTCTTTACAATACATTGCAATGAATTTGTACATTTACTATTTGTTTGCGCTAGAAAACAATAAATATGCCGTTTTTACCCATGCAGCAGTTCTTCACTTCCGTGGCATTCAGTAAAACGTAAACTGAATAGTTGTTATTTAGAATTATCCTTAGTATAAACTGAATATCTAAGCTCAAAAAATATTTTCAATTTATTTTAAGAAATTTATTTAATTGTTTGAATGCTTTTTAAAAAACTAAAATTGCGCAAGAATAGTGGGAGAGAAATCGTGTTTCAAGTAATTAAAACGATTCCTGTACGCAGAGGATACTCAGTTACTACTATCCTGTCGTGTTGATGAAACGGACAATAAAATATCGGGAAGTAGCATTTACACAATAGGCCTACGTGCAGGATTGTACGAAACAAGCTATTTACAACTCAGAAAAAATATATAATACAAGATGTTTGAATCACATTATTATAGAAATTAAATATCACAATGATATCTCACTAATCAAGGAACTAAATCATGATAATAATTCATATGAAACCTTAGAAAATATATAAGACAAAAATATTTACACGAAAAAAATACAGCAAATACCCAATCGGCCAACTTCTGTTTGAGGCACCTGAGTAATGTATTTGTGCGACGTGTTAGTACTGTCTTTAATTACTGTGCAGGATTGTTTGTTGATATCAGTAAAAACAAATTCGTGTACAGAAGGTACAGATCACGTGTTTAAGATATAATTTCAACCTCAAAAACAAGAACATGGAAAACAGAAGATTATATTATTCAACTATTCAATTTAATCTAGTAGTAGATACCCCCCGATAAAACATATTTATCGGAAAGACATTAAATTATCTCAATGCACCGTCACAATACATGAAATAAAAACCTCTTTAAATTGCCTCGAGTCGGTTTACAAACATTAGCTCAGCAAGAATTGCAGTGGCATGCTGGGAGACTTGAGAAATCTCTCACACTAACAATACAAGTTTACGGAGAAATTACGCCTTTTTCTGCTACACAACAGTTTAAATAGAGAATACTTTGGGTTTGATTTTTGTCATATGATCGTTCAAAATATTGTACTTTCGGAAATAATTATTTCTTTTAACTAAAAGTTTATTTCATATCTCCAAACTTCTTTGTAATGTTTAAAGTTATTGTTAGTTTGATGCAGCGTTTGTTGTCACGGAATTGTAATATTGATGATTAATATTTGTTCAATACTGTTAAGGTAATAACTGTAAAAACCAAGTACCAATTGTAAACCAGCCTATAAAAATAAAAAAAATATATACATACCGTGAGCAAAATGTATATCTTCTGACAGTTTCACTTTGCCGCAAATATTTCGTGTGTCATACAAATTAAAAAAATTCAAATGAAATTCTGCTAACTTCGAACTGGAAAGTACAGAATTATCACCAACCAACTCGTATAGCTGTTTAAATTGGTAATAGTTATCACGTATTACTTACAAACAGTATCATTAACTTAAAAGAAATGTTTCCAATTTGTATGTGAAACAAGAAATAATGGCTAGGTAAATCTTATTATTGTATAAACGTTAAAGAAGTATGTTCGCAATTTCGAAACTTTTTTAAAATTCAACTAATTATTTTAGGCCGTCCTTGGGTTTAAATTATTTGTAAACTGACTGGAATAAAGCAGCCTACTTACTCTCCTGTAAATACTTTCAGAGTCAGATTCTGCAGGTTATTGTGGCTACTGTGATGTATGTTACTTGGTTCTTATCTGGAAGACTGTGTTCTTCATTGCATTAATTTTGTGTCTGTAAGTACACAGCTTAGCTCTACCTTTAAATTTGATTTTAACGAAGATTGTGTTGATCATGTACATTTTTCCACTGGATAAGCTTTAAAACCAAGAATTGTTAGCAATTTTTAGTACTAAACAAATTCACCGACCTTGGAAATGCAACAGGTTTTAAGGAAAATGTTCGGTTTTAGAGAATTTGCAGACTTTGATCATCACGCACCATTTAAACTATCCCACAATTAATGAAACTCAAATCACGACTCACTTAGCAGCCAATATAATAACATTTGTAGTCTCAGTTTAGTCCAACATGTTGTTATAGATGGCTCAACTAGTCAGAATGTTTGGAGGAAGGGACATTATGCGAACAAAACCTCCTTCCGGGTGAAACGAACTATGTGTTTTTTTAACGCTTTACTGATTGTTGACGGTTAATGCTTTCGTACTCCTTCTGTTAAAAAGACATAGGAGAAATAAGACAATAGTACTTCCGCTCTTACAAAGCTAGGATTAATAAAGGCTTCATTTTAATAGAGTTGCATGGTATTGAGCTGGTTAAAACTACTTTAATGTATCATTTTTTAATTTTCTTAAAAATGTTATAGTACAATTGCGTTTCAGATTAGGTGAGAGGCAATCCTATTTCCTGTTACCTAGATATGAAAATGCTTAAATATACTAATAGTTTAGTACATGGTTAGTATCTAATCCATGTTATTTAAAACCTCATAATACTTCCCTTTTAAAATATTATTAACGTTTTGTTTATTAGTCCTTTAATAAACGTGCATTATACCAAATCCGATACTTTACAAACACTTCTTAAAGTGCAAATTAGTGAGTTCTGTGACAGAAATTGTGATACTTTTCATTGCCTTGTTCGTAAATGTTCTATTGGAACGAACCTAGGACACACAATAGAGCTCGTACCCTTGACGATTATAGAACGGGATACGAGATATCAACACAAAATTGCCATTGCTGCAGAAGAGGTACCTATCAAAGAACAGTAATAGCTAACTGTAGGGAGAAATTTTAAGACATGTTTCTTTCACATATGTGTGTTTTCACAATAAATGTTTCATCACAAGTTGTATGAACACTGTGTAGCTTTCGTACCTAAATTACAGTACACTTATAGTTTTAAATCTACAACACGAAACCTCTAATGTTTCAAAATCGAAGCTTATGTGTATGTGCTAAGTTATATGTCAAGGAAGTTTCAGATAACATGGTTGGGACCTAAAGAAGCCAAGATATTGAAAGTCTGTGGTATACTCTTGTTATTTAAGAGGAGACTATTTCTACATTTACTATTCGTTAAGTGAGAAAAATTTAACTTATGTCGCCTTCCATCAAAGTGGTTGTGCAACAGTACGTGGTTGTAAATAAACCATCAATACAATCGAGTCAGAAGACAATTAGGATAGTATTTGTCTCTTCCTAATATATGTTACTCAGAAATACACATTTTTTTGTGGGACGCATTGTTTTTAACCAATGAGTTTGAACGTGGTGAGTACACTTTAGTAGCTAGCAGTAACTCATTATATTGCGATTATTTCAATAACTGTTCCACGTTGGTTCAAGTAACAAGTTACCAGCAAAATTATGAACCAGTTATAGAAAATGCCAGTTATTGTGTTCTAACTAAATGCATCTAATTAAATGTAAGTAAAGGTGATTGTTTTATTCTACAATCGTACAAACTATTAAAAAAAGGTTCACATTTTAAAATGATTTAAAAAATAGATACAAAAATTTAGTAACGAGAGTGCTAAGGCAGTTGTGAAATTAAGAGTAATCTGATTGTGTATAAATTTTAACTTTAAAACCGTGTATGATTATATTAGAGATGGTGAAAAATCGCGAGAATGTTTTCTGCCAGCGTGTTCTGAAAATCAGTGTAGCGCCCTGCGTCATGTATTATTGGCCGGCGGTTATGTAACACAGTGTAGCTGTTTACAGACGAATCACTGACGTCCAGTAGTAGCGCGCCAGAATTATCATTGTCCCAGTCAAATAGGGACTCGCCAGTAACGAAATAAAAGCGTCGGAAATGAATACATTACACCGAAGCCTAGCAAATAGTCAACTTATCCGCAATAAAACACATTCTCTAAATATAATGTAAGATTTCGAATGAGTTCGATCAAATTCCAGTCATTACATAAAAATATAAGCCATACACTATATCGTCAAGCTAATATGAGTAAAGCCTGTGTACATGAATTACTGCGGCTCAGTAACAATTAGACCAGTCTCCGTAGCGTAGTCGGCTGCGCACTGGTTTGTGGTATATTAAGTACTACGACTTAGTAACAATTATACCGGCCTCTGTAGCCTAGTCGGATGAGCACCACCTTGTGGTACATTAAGTACTACGACTTAGTTACAATTAGGCTGGCCTCTGTAGCATAGTCGGATGAGCACCACCTTGTGGTACATTAAGTACTACAACTTAGTTACAATTAGGCTGGCCTCTGTAGCGTAGTCGGATGAGCACCACCTTGTGGTACATTAAGTACTACAACTTAGTTACAATTAGGCTGGCCTCTGTAGCATAGTCGAATGAGCACCACCTTGTGGTACATTAAGAACTACGACTTAGTTACAATTAGGCCGGCCTCTGTAGCGTAGCCGAATGAGCACCAGTTGTGGTACGTGAAGTACTTCGACTTAGTTACAATTAGGCCGGCCTCTGTAGCGTAGCCGAATGAGCACCAGTTGTGGTACGTGAAGTACTTCGACTTGGTAATGTTTGGCCGGCCTCCACAGCGTAGTCGGTTAGGCGCCGGTCGCAGTCCGAGAGGTCCTGAGTTCGAATCTCCGCTCGGACATGGCTGTTGTTTTGCCCTTCAACTCTCTTCGCCCTCACTGGCTTTACGACCTAGTTGTTAAAGGAGGGAGGGTTTAAAATCCTCTCACTTTCACCGTAAATTTTTCTAAGTCGGGCCACATTGAACTTTACTTTATATTTCTAGGGCACTTTAGTCATATGTTGCAATAAAGCTACGTCTGGGTGGTTTCCGATATCCGTATCCATTGTCGAGTTTCGTAAACACGTAGATAACAATAAATATTACTGCCAGCAGAATTCTTCTACCTACTCACTGTATCCCGACTGTGCCTTGAAACCCTTATGCGACATGATTCTCGTAACTTCCAGTCATAGCGTCGCCACGAGATTTCTGACTCTCAATTAAGTGAATTTAACAGATTTGCGCCACATGCTGGGAGAGATTTTGTCCAGAGGCATATTGTGTGCATGTCATTGAATCGTGGTAACAGCGACGGTTTGTGACAGGCACTCAAGGGACTAGGCGGTATTGTGTGCTACGAGGAATAGAGTCGAAGAGTGTATTCTGCGACTTTTATAACACTCTCTGTGTGCTCATTTGTGAGTGTGCATACAAACATTTAATGAACAGAGAGCTTGCATAAAGGGCTGGAACATTATTATTTTTAATTTATAACAGTTATATGTATCGTAATTATTTGTTTTGCTTGTCCTTAATTCGTGACATTATTTAGACGAGATTGTTAGTAATATTTAAGAATTTTATTGCAGATAGCTGTAAATGAATTTGGTATTAATTATTTTAATTAATTTAGTCTTAAACCTCCAGTGATTCTTGCCTAACTTTTAACACTCATGTCAGAAGTGGGATAGAAACACATAGTAAAATATTGTTAAGGGGTATATGTCGGTTGCACTTATTCAAGGATGTAACAATCAACTAACGAGGCGGGTCACTGTGACCGGTGCCTCCAACCACTTGTTAAGAGGGGGGAAAAATAATAATAGAACTGGTGAAAAGTGTGACACCAAGTGTAGTAAATGTTTAATAATTACTAAATAAAATATGTAAGTGTCATTATAGTAATCTGTAAGAATAATAATATCAGGCTTTTCCTACTGCCTGATGACCACCAGTTGATTTAAGAGTGGAAATGTTCAAAATATTTAAAAGAGTTAATTTGTATATAAAAAAAATGTAACATAACAATATTAGAGTGGATGTTACCAGGTACCACATGTAAACAAATTAATAGTGTACCTATAGGTTAGGTATGAGCAGCTGTATACACAACCAGGGCTACCAACTATGGCTAGCCAAACATCAAGTTCTCTGTCAACAACACAAATACTTTAGTCTGTAGTATGGTTACTATCACACACCAACTCACATGGGTGCATAAATCCTTCTGCAAGGGGCCAAATCCTTCATAGCCATGAACAGTGAACAGAGAAACTCATAAGTAGGGGATAAACTATCTGCTCCACTCTCAATTAAACTCTAATCACCATGGGCTCATCCCCAAAAACAAAAGAAAATCTAAAAATTAAGGCTCATACCAAACATCCACATCAAAACATCAACAATTAACAGGGGGGGGGGTTTCAAATGTAAACAAACAACAGTAACTCACTGCAAGGGGGTAAACAAACTATAAACAACATTTCAAAATTTACTTACGTAGCTCAGTATTTAAAACAACTGACAAATATTCATAATAAGCATTAATAAGGGAGATGTACTGGGCATCGTTACATAGAGGGATTAGTGCGACCATGTGTGTGGTGTCTCGTCGCATGTAAACATAACCTCAAAGGTAGTAGGTCCTACATGAACTACCTCTGTAGCCTTAAGAAAATAGGTCGTTATACTAATGGAGTTACTATACTAAACTACTCAAAACAATTACCACTATAGTTGACAGCAGGGACAAACTTCTTAAAGAAACACGAATACTTTCAAATAACCACCATTGGTTTATTTACAGCAAC
>PNEQ01134468.1:0-23900 GCA_003012365.1 Medauroidea extradentata | reverse complement strand
GTGTGTGACTGAGTTCGCCTTCCTGCCGACTATTTCACTTCTGTATTCCTAAATATTCTGTGGCAACACGCTGGCCGACGGGCGGCATGGAGGGGGTACACGGCGAGAGAGGAGCGGCAAGGAGAAGGAACGCGGCAGTGCGCATGCACCACTGTGCTAAGAGGTCCTGGATCTAGGCGCTAGTCGCTCTACGCATGCGCCAGCATGGTCAGATGGGCTACTCGCCCCACAGCCGTAGCCCGTAGTCGTATTTTATTTACCTTGGTGCTTAGTTCAGACCGCCCGAGGCAGGAATCGCGTACTCAAGTAGGTATTTAAAACTTTCTCGCATTCCTCAGACTTCGCGGTCGGCTGATGGTAGGTAGTTCAAAAGAATTAGGCTATTTCAAATTATATTCTATAACACCAGCTGTGCAAGATGAAAACAGTTTACTGTAATTCCCAAATAATCAGGGTGGGGCTGCAGCCCAATAGCACAATCCGCCACTGGATGAACTGCACTTTATTCGCTTGACTTTACTGATCTACTGATTTACTGATCGCCAAGCAGCTAATATTTCACCAAACATTGATTCTTTAGATTTAGCAATCTTCTAACCTTGTTTGCTAGAACAAAGTCAGCAGCGTGTCTATCTTCCAGCTTGTTACTATTGGCATAAGCTATGTCGTGCTTCTTGCACGCCTCGTTCATTTCGTTAACTCCTGCTTCGCTACGCTCGAGAGGTTTCTTCCTGACTCACAGAACTGGTATCCAGGAAAGTGGAGACCACAGCAGGGTTCTGATTCAACTGGGAGCAAAACCGGCATAACCTGCATTTGGTTGACATGGGCCCTAGGGTCAGAGGGTGGCGCAACGGACTCTGATTATTTGAGAGGCTAATTAGGAGGGGGGCGTGGTCTTGGCTGGGATTGTTTGTTGAGGTCTTATGGTACGAATTGCACCTAAGTGCCGTGAGGTCTGCTATTAACTGCACTCATATCCTTAATGTTTTAGCATAACCCCTCTAGCATATCACTGCCATGACTTATGGCATTCCGCTGTACTAACTCCTCCCTCCCGATGTCTATAACATACCCATGTAGCCTCTCGCACCACCCCATCCCTCTGTCATACCAATCTAGCCTATTTCTGCCCTGCATTAAAGCATACCCCTGTACTAGTCCCTCCCTCCTGCTTTCTTATAGAATACCCCCTCTCCGGTCCTATCTTTAAAACTAGGTACACAAGTTTCTGGCATATCCCCTCCCTCATCTCCTTCCTATCCTTAACACTACACAAGTTTCTGGTATATCCACTCCCTCCTCTTCCACCTATCCTTAATGCAATGTATTGTTTGTACTCAGATACATAAATAGTACCACGATTAATGGAATAACACTGCACTTTACTTCCAAGCATCGTTACACACTTTACGACAACAACAACTTCCCGCCATAGACAGTGATATACACGGTGTGTGCATACACACAATGATTGCTATGTCTATTCACAGATATCACACCTCCTTCATTCATTTGTCTAATAAAACTTAAACAACAATTTCAAATACTGTTACATGAAAGTGAACTTAGGCTATGCTACAAACAACGAAACAACAATAATTTTAAACTCTAAAATTGCTTGATTTTGCACTTGCGTTACAAATCCATTCTAACCACCTTTTTCCTGACCCGTACAGGGTACCTTCTCATGCCCATCTCTGGCACTTCTATCTCACTCACTAACTCCCTACTGCCTGTTCAGTGTCTGACACATCTGCGCCCTTCCTTTCCTGACCTTTTTCAACCACCTCTTCTTTTTCCTCCCTGCCATTATTAGTCAGACTACTGTCCCCACCTGCCGTTATCTAACTGTGATCTCGTCTTGCTCACCTGTAAACCCATGTCTATTTCTAGCTCCCTTGCCAATATGTCTGTATAGAAATTTTTACCCGTATCCAGCACTATCTGATTAACATGTCTCTTTACCTCTTGACCTAACTCATTGTGCACCAAATACACTACATTTTCCCTTTTTGGCCAATACAACACCCTTCATCCACTTGCTCCTCCCATTATACATGCGCACTCTAACCATGTCTCCTATTTGAAAACCTCGTTTAACTGCACCAGTTGATGATTGTGTACGAGATTGATGATCACAAGTAGTAGGACACAACAGATCATACTCTGTTCGTAAATCTCTTCCAAACATTAACTTGGCCGGGGATACACCTGTAGAACAGTGAACTGAATTTCTTACATCCCTCAAAAATCTTAACAATTCTTTTGACAAGTTACCACTAGCATGAGCATGCAATAAACATTTTAGTTTCTGCTTGTAGAATTTAACACTATTTTCTGCCTGTCGGTTGGACTGTGGGTGGCACGGTGGTGATGTTATATGCTGGATCCCGTGGAATCGTAAAAAGATTTTGAATTCATCGTATGTAAATGGGGGACCATTATCACTTACTAATTGTGTGCATGTACCAAACCTAGCAATGAGGGAGTTGAGAAAATGGATGGTAGTTACTGCTGCAGTTGAAGGAACTTCAGCGACTTCTAACCACTTAGTATGTGCATCTATAACCACGATGTAAGTTTTTCCTTTAAAGGGTCCTAAAAAGTCAACATGAATGAATTCTTTGTCATGGACTACTAGGGAATTTCCATCGTTGAGGTTCCACAGAAACAGGATTTGGTCTTACAGCCTGACATGCTGCACATGAATTTCCTAATTCCTCAATACACTTGTCCATTAAGGGCCACCAAAAATATGCCCTAGCAAGTGATTTTATCTTAACTATTCCCACGTGACTGCCATGCAACTGTTGCAATAATTCTGCTCTACAAACATTGGGAATAATAACTCTGTAACCCCACATCAGTATGCCAGACTCTACTGACAATTGTCCCCTACGTATACAAAACTGCTTAACTTCATTAGGTACTTCTTTTGGCCACCCACCTAACGTATACTGAATCACCTTTGTCAATACTGGGTCAACTTTACTGGACTATTACCTGATTCGTCAATGGAAATGTACTCTCTCCTATATACTGCACATATGTGGCATCACCATCGTTAACTGGTCCTAACAAAGGCTCAGAAGACTCTCTGTGTGACAAAGGCAAACGAGATAAAGCGTCTGCATTCACATGACATTCAGACTTAACAAAAAAATTTCAAACTCAAAATTTCACAAAAAACAGCATATCGCTGTAAACGAGCTGCAGCCATAAGTGGTATCCCTTTCTTTGGCCCAAAGATTGATAGTAAGGGTTTATGATCTGTCACCAATATGAACTTTGTACCATATAAATATTGATAAAAATGTTTCACCCCAAACAGTAATGCCAAACTTTCCTTTTCAATTTGGGAGTAATTAATTTCTGCCTTAGTGAGCGTGCGGGATGCGTAAGCTATTAGTCGCTCAGTTTTGTCCGTGTACACCTGTGACAAAACAGCTCCAACACCATACTGACAGGCATCACAAGCAACTTTCAAAGGCAAACCTGGATCATAATGTGCTAAAATATCTGCAGATACCATGATAGCCTTAATGCGCTTGATGGCATTGATACACTCCTGCGTCATTTGCCATTGCGCCACTTTCTTTAACAACTGATACAAGGGATGCAAGATCATGGAAAGATTTGGCACAAATCTTGCATAGTAATTAATTAAGCCAAGGTAAGCTCTCAATTCTGTCACATTAGAAGGCATTGGTGCTTCTAAGATAGCCTGGACCTTACTTTGGGCAGTATGTTAACCATTTTTATCCAAAACATAACCACAATATTCTACTGAACTCTGTTTAAAACCACACTTATTTGGTTGTACACGCAGGTTTGCTTCTTGCAATCTCTCAAAAATTTTGTGTGATTTCTCTAAATGTTTTTTATCATTTTCCGCTGTGACTAAGATGTCATCAAGAAACGCAATTACTCCCTCTATATCCACTAGTAACTGTTCCATTAATCTTTGAAAAATTCCCGGACCTGATGCAACTCCAAATGGAATTCAATTGTATTGAAACAAACCCTTGTGTGTACTAATGGTAACATATTTCCTTGAATGCTCATCCAAAAGTACCTGCTGATAAGCCTGGCTGAAATCAATTTTACTGAATTTATCACATTTACCAATACTATTTAGAATGTCTTCAATTTTTGGTACTGGATAACAATCCACTTCTAATTTTGTAATCCCCACATATTCTGACTGTACCATCTTTCTTAATGATTGGAACAATTGGAGTTGCCCACTCACTTGAGTCCACCGGACTTAACACACCCGCCTTTACTAACCTATCTAGCTCTTGCTCTACTTATCCTTTAAAGCAAATGGTAAAGACCTAGGTTTATGATACTGTGGATGAGCTTCTGCCTTGACATGAAGTGATGCAGTACCCTTATTGTATGTTCCTAAATTGTACTAAAAAACAACAGGATAAGACTCCTTTAATTGAGCAGCTACTCCACACTGCTCAAAATCAATACTGCACACTGGCAAGCTGATTTGAATTTCTAGTTTCCTAAGCCAATCTCGTCGTAACAATGTGGTTACTCCTTTTTCTACAACATACAAAGGCAAAGAAAACTGGCCTAGTTTTGTTTTAACACATACATTCATAACCCCTTTTGGCTTAATTATTCCCCCTTGATAGGTAGTAAACACCAACGAGGTGCTTTGAAGAGGAACAGTTCGAAACACTTGCATGTAAAGATTATAAGACATGGCAGATATCGCCGATCCTGTATCAATTTCCATTTCCAATAACACATTCTCCACAGACAATGTACACATATACCTGCGATCTGACTGCTTCACACCATCATTTATCTGGAACACGGAAAAACCTACCTTGCTTTCATCCGTGACCAAATACTGTACACTAGCACCTTTACAAACTGCCTGTAAATGGCCACGTTTGTTACCACGGTGACATGTAAAACTGCGATATTTGCACTCTGACCTGACATGATTTCCTTTTCCACAACAAAAATACACCACTTTCTTTGCCCTTGATCCTGGTGGAGGCTCGCTTGCGGATGGAAACTACTGCTGCTGCTGCTGCTGCGCCTAGCAACGTACTAGATGCCAGGTTCCTGCAACTGGTGCGTCCCCGATGCTGGTGCAGAGCTGTCCACACTGGTCGCCGGATGCTGCGAAAACACTGCTGATTCCAACAAGGCACGCTCAATGCTTGTAGCCAACTTCAATGCACGATCGTACGTAAGGTTTTCTTCTGACAACAACTCTGACGAATGCGACCACATTTAACACCACTTACTAATTTATCACATAATCGCTCAAGCAATGTGTCCGCAAAATTACAATGCGCACTTAACCCCTTTAAAGCACTTATACAATCCAAAATGGATTCGTTCGGTTGCTGTGTACGTTTATCAAACTTGAACCGCTCTGCGCTGTAGTAAGGTTCTGGCTGCATGTGATTACGAATTGCGGTGACCGCCTCCTTATACGACAGTTCTGCTGGCTTCTTTGGCACACAAAAATTCCTTAACAAACTATAAGTCTCTGTTCCTATTGACGTTAGTAACGTGCATAACTTCTTTTCCACTGGTAAAGAGTTGCAAACACAAAACAATTTTGGAGTGGTGCGCCTGCTAGCCAGCAGACAGCCTCCTCTCCAGCGGCGGCCATTTTCACCACCCACTAACGGTACTTTTTTTTTTAAAGCCAAATCGTCATTTTAGGGCTCGGGCCTCCTCCTTGAGCAAGCCTAGGCACCACCTCCAACCTCGAAAGGGTTGCTTCCTGAGAAGGAAGCCGAAACCCGACGTCCGCTTAACCCCAGGGTTGCTTCTTGAGAAGGAAGCGGAAACCCGCCCCACCTACCTGTTCACCACTACCTATCTTCCGTGGGTTGCTTCCTGAGAAGGGAGCCTAAACCTGCCTACCCATCCTCTATACAGGTTGCTTCCTGAGAAGGAAGCGTAAACCTGGTCCTACCCATTCTTGTGCCGAAAGCGCAGTTCGTAAGGAGACGCGCCCTAGCCGCGCGGGCAGTATTAGGGAACGCGCCCTAGCCGCGCGGGCAGTATTAGGGAACGCATCCTACCGCGAGTCACCACGAGGCGCATATCTGTGACCGCCGAATGCGGAAGTAGAGCCAAGTCCGTGAGAAGTTCTGGGGCTTCGTGCATAAATGACCACGCGGTCGAGAATTGTATAAACCAGTAGTGTATAAAGACTTGTGTATGTAAAAGCCGAATTGTAAAGTCAATGATTGTAAAAGTGTACCAAGTGGAAACAATATACAGTTCAAACGTATTTTTATAGTTTCATTTCTAAAGTACTCATATCTGATTCAGAGTGTCTAATAATTAATATTTCACCTGAGGGAGCTGTTCTAAAAATGGTGAGTGGTTAACACGCCTAACCCCTTTCATGAAAAGTGAGAATTTTCCCGCTCTGCTGTTGAGACTGTGTTGTGTCGACTGCCCAGGAAACCACTCTCCTCGGGACATCTAGCAGCCTCTCCTCCCTTCAGGGAACTCTCATGCTCAAACCTTATTACAACCCTGAAGGAAACATAAATTCAACCCCTTTGCCAGCAGAGTGGCGACATAGTGTTGGCATGATTTGGCAGTTCAGTAGCAACAACGTTGGTACGAGTGACTTCTTGAGAAGTCTGTTAGTTAACCGCACAAGAACTGAGAGATATAAAATTTTATGCAAGAGTATATGGCTCTCTTTTTTCCAGCAATCTTCCAAAGTTCCACATAAATGCATCGGAATAGTGGAACATTTTATCAAATAAACTTGTTTTACATACTACTACAGAAAATTATTAGAACGTACTCCAGTACTGAGAGGAGAAAATGGAATAATTTACTGTTCTTTAATTTTTTATCAAAAGGAAGTAGTAAATTAATAAGAGGTAATTGTATTTGTATAACATTTACTTAAACAAAAACATGTGTAAGAGCATACAAAGCAAACGTACAAACAAATATTACCTTAGTATGTAGTTCTGAAAAGGAGTTTGTGAAAGCTCAGTGAAGGAGATTTTTCACCCGTGAAATATGCTGTGTACATTTTGACATACTAAGACAAAGGGTGTGACGAAAGTCCTATATAATATTATTACTCTTTTATTTAGACTATCACAAAGTAATTTTGGTCTGTAAAGTTAGCCAACAAAAAATTATAATAATAGGAAAAATTCCTAGAAAAGTTTTTAATATTTACCTGATTATTCCAAATTATTTCGACACTAAATGCAGACAAGCAAAGCAATAGCTCCATGAACATTGCAATTTTCGAATTATTCAGTTTTAAAATGTAATATTTTCAAATGACGCCACAAAAATTGAAAACAATTTCTTATTGGCTAACACATTTATGACGTACCTAGTCTTACTTGTTTTGGTTATCCACCGCACGCCAGGCACTATTGTGCGTATTGGAATTTTTCATATACTTAAAAAACTGATAAAATTGAGCAAACCCGGTTATGTAAAAGTAAATTCGGGGAAGTTTCCCGTTGTTTGGACAAGCGTGGTTGTAGATTTGGTAGACAGCAACAAAAATTTATTTCACTTGTGTTGATTTTAAAGGAGTGAAGACAGCAAATTATAAGTAGCTCTTACACATTGCGATGTTTTAGTTATAGGTTTGAGTTTACGTAAATTTAATTTAAATTCCAGAGAGATATTAACTACCTACGAATCCATTTTAATATTTCAGATCCGGTGTATAATCCTAAGTTTAGGCTTGAAAGGTCAGCTGAAAGAAGTTCACATGCGTACAAAAAGTAAACCTATCGAGCTAATATTTGGAATGTGTTTAACCCAAACCAGGCACAGACTATGATCAAACATTCTGGTTGCGCAAGTCGGTAAAATAATATAGCAGATCAAGAATTTTATTAGAAACAAATTATTTTTCTGTAATTTTTACGTTTCTCGTAAACGACATTGAGACAGCTGTGCTGCCATCTCGGGGCAAGTTTTGCAAGATCCCACCCACCCCTCGAATTGCGTATTGGCCAATCACTGGTGCCTTGAACTCGCCTATTGGCCAATGACGTTGCCGCGGCCAGTGGAACAGCCAAAACACTACAGCTGCAGGGATTTCATTGCAAACTGCAAGCTATTGACTACAATTTTTAACTTAAAATAACTTATTAATTTTGTGCTAACCGTGTCGTGTTGTACACAATACAGCATTACATACATAAACTGTATTTTTGTCGTCAATAGTAGACTAGTAGGTCTCTTCTTGAAGCTTAAACCATGCAGTACGCATTGATTTATCAGACGGCACTAAAATTAAGAATTTATTCAGAGTAAATTGCATTTTACTACTGAGCAAACAAACTACATACTATCCACATTTGTACTTTTCGTAGTCCAAGCAATACTCGCTTTTACCGTATAAACTACTTTATTTAACACAATTTCACGACTTGAACGTATGTTGCTGACGTTCGTGTGTTACGTACTTTAAAATGTACAGTATTGTGACGTCACAGGGACATCAACATGGCAATTCATGTTTTTGCCGCGCAAAACAGACTGCTCATGTTATTTAAGTTTTTCTGGAGTTACACAGAAAGAAAGTATGGTATCGTTGTTCATTAAATTAAATGCACTTTTAAATAAAAATAGAATAAAAATAGGAATTTTCCCTATTATTGATACACATATACTTATCACAATGCTACCTATATTTTTATGTATTTTGTTTACTTCGTGTTCACATTTTCAAAACTGGAGGGCATTTGAACATGATTCTGGACACTATGAATGTCCAAAGACTCATTTTCCCAGAATTTCATCAAAATGATAGTGACTCTTATTGTACCGTACTTTGCTTTACATAACTTTTGTGTTTCAAATTTTGTATTTAGAATGTCTACATGTTTGTATTTTTAAAATGAAAGCGGTTAGAACAGGTTTTGATCACACAAGATATCTAAGAAAGTATTTTTGATAACAACTTCATACTCGGTACACATTTAGTACTTAGGAAGGTGATACGGCTTTTATGTTTTTGTTTATGTCCTGTTCATAATTTTTACATGTAACATATAATCACTCAAAATATTGAATTAAACATTTTCCATAATTTTGTTTAACACAACACTCATACAGATCTTAGTAGGTATGTTAACATGATGCTAATGTACTTAGTTTATACCATGTTCCTACTATAGAATTGGTGACAATTTAAATATGTTTTGTTCTCACTAGATATCTGAACAACCATTTTTTAAAATTTCACTAAACTTGTTGCTTTCTTAGTAAAGTGACATGACTTATGTATTTTTATCAAGCTGCGTTAATAGTTCTTTGGTGGCGGAATTCAAAAATGTCTTTATCACACGAGATATCTAAATGAGCTAATATACAAAATATTATCTAACTTGGTAGGCACACAGTACATAGTACAGCGACTTCAGTTGTATGTGTTTTGTTCATATCATATTCAGTTCTTAAGAACTGTTGTCCATCAATTTTTTTTTAAATTAAATATACACGAGGAGCCTTGAAGTCGTTTCTGTAAACTCTTAACATGTTTAGTATTAAGTAAGGTAACATTACTTTAAAGTTATTGGTTTGTGCTGGTGCTAGCCCAGCCCGGGTAATCGGCGTATGGATGTTGTTTACATCTGTTCTGTGTGTGGTACGAGCGTGCGTGGAGCAAATCATATTTTTTTTACGTGAAAAGTGGCCTCTAGCTGTCGCCCACGGCCAATAACTACAATCAATATATAAAACGAGTCAATAATTAGAACCAATATCCATTAACAGAAAACACTATCAAACTCTAGAAACTTCCAGGACATCACAAACATGTAATGTGCCAAATTCCCGACACAGGATCCAAAAAACAGAACCGTTCACGACGGCGGCTACTGAAGAACTTTTAATGGAGCAAATCATTAACTGTCTCCGTCTGGCTTCGGACTTCCATTCGGCGATCTTCGGGTCCTCTCGGCGATGCTCGGGTTCCCCTCCCTCTGGCCGACCCTTCCTTCCTGCCGAGGTTCGCAGCCTCGGCTTGAGCAGTCACTCTTCTTCTGGCAGTGCTTTGCTTCTGATCAACCTACTCGACAATATGGGACTTATTCGTCGTGCCGTCAAACGGCGTTGCTTGTTGCAGTAAGACATTGGTTTTTATAGTTTTGTTACAGCCTAAGGTTTCCGGCGTTCTGGTACGTCGTGCGTATTTTCCCTTGTAACGTTTAATATCTCTTTAACTTTAAATTGTATTCTGGTTTGCACGGCCGACGGCATGCCGAGTGAGTTACAATTTTTCGGGTTCTTTTTGACCGCACCTCTGTTAGTCAAATTAAGGGGCATAAGTTTTGACGTTAGATAATTGTGCCATTCTAAGTTGTATAGTGTAATTTGCTTGGTGATTGTATTATACAAATATTTTTGTGAACCTATTTGTGGATTTAATTTCTGTAGAGTTGCGTTACGATCTCAGGAATATCCCATTTGTTTCTTGTGTTGCTATAAAGCAGCACAAGTTAATTTTGTTTTTTAGTAATATGGTATTTTGCTAATATGGTATTTCCCCGAATTCCTAAAATATTACGACAGGAATAAATTTTAAAAACATGACCGATAAAGAATGCAAATTAAATATTTATACACTAATTTACTATCCAATGTTGATTCATCTAAGTATTTATTGCTGTAGGTTCACTATGTTAGTAGATACCATGAGAATAATGAAATATATTATTATTATTATTTTACATTCCCAGACCCCATAAAAAAGTGTATCTGGGTCAGATCTAGCTAGATCTGAAATTGGCCAGATACGGCATCAGGGATAGGCAACTATAACCTAACTTATATCTGGTCCAGAACAGTCCCAGATCTAGTCCAATTCAGATACAAGTTTTTTCCATAAGGGAAACAAATCTAACTTATGGTTAATTTGCACCCAAGTTGAGGAAAGAAGGCTCATTAGTTATGCTGATAACTTGTTTTTCTTTGTGCTGATACAATAAAATCAGGTTTGTTAACTTACACGCCCCTCAAAATGTGACTGTTGGCTATTTCAGGCAACATGCATGCTAAGTTTTTACCTCAGCATTGAAAACATTTCACATAATAGCCACAACCTTGCCCTTATAAAAAGGATGCTCAAGCTGAAAAATTATAATTTGTTGTAGGAAAAGATATTGTACCAGACAAGTCAGTGTCCCATGTAGACAGTGTTTTATAACTTATTTTATCTCGATGCCTTTTTAATGAAAAGTTAACATTTGCCTGTTAAATATGAACAAAGTTCAGATTTACTGACCATATCTCACAAACACTTAAACAATACATAACAGTAGTGTATCTGTGAAATGATCCAAGTACTATGTCTATGCTGATATACACACAAGCTAGTCAAAATCTTTTTCAACTTACACATAGAAAATATGTTTTATGGAGGAATAAAACAAATATTTTCCTTCCTTTTCTGACTTCAGCACTGATACTGAGTTTTTTATTTTCTTAAAGTAGCATAATATCTGATGCTCAAAATTCTAATGACATATCCTAAATATAATATATTGAAGATTCTGTATCGCACAGGAGCATATGACAGCAAATCTCATTTAAAAACAAAATTGGAGAACCTTATAAAACCCTAAGCACAGTTGCTAAGTATTTACTGGATTGTAGGTGGACACCGAATGTAAGCCAACCCCTAATAAAAAAAAAAAAAACACAGATTATAAGCAGAAATTTGAAGATCCCAAGAACGGGAGGTTAATGATATTGACAGAGTTTTACGGCCCTTTAACCTCTCAGGTCTTTAGAGCCGATGATGATTTTTCTTCCTGCCTGCTGGACAGACACAACTGAATTGAAGAACTTGACAAAAAGTAGGTAAACAAGTGAGCGGGCGAGACAAGTCATGCGAGGAATACTGGCTTGGCCCGGCCCAACGCTATAGTTCGTCACGACACTTGGCACGTCCTGGCGCAGTGTACCTACTACTGCAGGCAGACTGGCAGCCGGCCGGCAAAGTGTGAAGAAGCTGTAGCAGTACCCGCTCCCAAACATTTTATTTTTTAGAAATAATGTGCAGGTAGTGGATAGGTACATAAATATAGAAATAGGTCTTTAATGAAACCGTGAATTTATCATGTGAATGACCTGGCATAAAAAATTATGTTAGTATATTAGATTAGACGTTTCCTCGGCATATTTGATGACTTTTTTTTTAAAAACTTGGCTGTATAATGTCTTATCTTCATTTTGAAACTCAGCAACCACGTATTACGTAAATAGGTACAAGCAGCAAATACAGCAGTAGCAGTACCATAGCGGACTGGCAGCATGTGTGTACTGCAGAAAGCCGGCGACTACCTCAGGGTGTCTACCCAACCCATCTAACAAAATTCAGCGACTTTTTCGGGGAACATAAAAAAAGTTCTTGTGACTTATGTATTTATGCCTAATAATCACTTAAGTCATCACAGTTGCAAAATGTAACTATCTACAAGAACTATAAAAACAATGATTATTTATCTTTTCTTAGTTTTTTTAGCTCTCTCTAAATTTGGAGCAGTTCTTCCTTTTATCTTCCGGCAGTTTCTCTTTTTTTAACTCTAACATCTTGATATTGTGTGCTGCTCTCTTCAACAACAAGGTAGCCATCAAAAAAAAAAAAAAAAGTGACGGCACACATCTGGGAACAACGTTCTACAGTAGAACCCTCTTATAGTGTTCCCACTTATAACGTTTTCCTGGTTATAATGCTACCTTCAGTTGATCCCTAAAACGGTTTTGTAATAGGAAATTATCCTCTTATAATGTTTTCCCATTAATAACGTAACATTTTTTTGGGTCCCTTGAGAAACATTATAACAGGGTTCTACTGTACTTGGGAGTACTACTACATTACACAGTTTGTCTGCCCTAATTTCTTTATACGGCCAAGGCTTACTCTTCGTAGATAACAAGGCAGTGACAGCTACAGCTACACAATTGTTACATGGCCAGTAGATGACTGCCCCTCCCCCTTTTCCCCAACCTGCATTATACTATCTCAGCCAGAGAAACAACTCGCAACGTCTTTCCCGGAAAACTGTCAATATCTTCGCCCCTTAGCAAAAAAATGCCCAGCAGACATCCAAATTATAACCATCCCCTTCTGCTAGCTATTATCAGCTCACTTTCACGCATATACTAACACCGGTAAAGAAAATCTCTATTACCATGCACACAACATGAATGTTTTTTTTTGTTTAGTTGTGGCAGTTTTTTAATTTATTTTATTTTCCTCGTTATGTGAGTAAGTTTTTGTGTTGCAATCTCCTGCTAGGAATTTTGGCGCAGACGCTGTGGTCAGATCATCGGCTTCATGGAACTGAACTATAAAGAAGGGGATTGTCTCATGTTTACCATTGTCTGCTTAGAGTATTGCGCCATGGGGAAGGGGGGGGAGGAGAGAGAGATTGTGTCACTGCCAAGCCAAGTGAAGGTAAAAAAAAAAGAGACGGACGCATTATCGGTACTACACATTAGCGGGGCCAGCATCTAAGACAGTAAACACGACTGGGTAATGAGTAAAAACGGCATACGTGAATAAGTTTGAACTCTTTGACTGCGCCATTTTTGCATTAACTCGAATATTGCAACACATGTACAATATCTGGGCGTGCCCTCGTTAAAAGGGCACAAGTACCGAACACAGTACAGCACAAAGGTTGAAGTTGCAGAGAATTCCTAGCGAAGTATATGCTTGTTTTTTGAAGCTATGTACAAATAAATGAGCACAATTTAAAAATGTGAAAATAAACTGCTTGATCCTACACGGCGCTCAACTGCCCACTAGCAAACTCAGTGACCCTATGTTAAATTCTATGACTTTTTCGTGACTTCTGTGACCTCGTTTAGATTCAGTGACTTTTTTTGGTGACTTCCGTGACTGGTAGACGCCCTGATACCTACACTGCTGCCAGATCGGCACACTTGAGCTCAAGGGCTGGCTAGTGCCGGCGCAGTGACATCACCTGTCGGCCGACCGTGATATTGCTAAAGATCACACTCCATCCAGCAATAACTGCATGTTGTTATGAATTAGGTTCAAGTTTAACGTCCGTACAGGTACTGATGAAAGTGTACTGCCTGTTTTATAAACGTATTTATTTATATTTGGTCAAAAGTGTATGTAAAATGATTGAGCCCGATTGTAAGCCGAGTCGGGATTTTTGACTGTCTGAAACGGTAAAAAAAAAAATGGTCGGCTCACAATAGAGTAAATACGGTATACGTATAACAGTCTTACGTACAATTCTAGTCTCATATGGAAGTGATCAAATGCATAAAAACCAAACATAACAACAAATAATTGTGAAGGCCAATATAAAAAACGACGATGCAGGAACTACAGGACAGCCGTTTGCACCAGATATGTTCTGTATTATTTACAAAACATTGACACATATTGACGTAAGCTGAAATGAATTTTAGTAATAACAAAAGACAGAAGCACAAGTACATACGTGTTGGTACTTGGCAGATGCACACAAATATACAGAGAACGACAAAAATTGCAGAAGCGCATATTGCGACGTTTTGCTGCTTAAAGCAGCTTCCTCAAGCGAAGAGACATGGTTGACTGTGGTATGGCTGTCGATGCACCGATGCTGAAGTACCTAGCAGCCAAGGGTTGAACTGATGTAAGGCGAGAGATTCCAAAGTGTTGTATGGAAGGGGATGTGTATGGGGTTTATGAGGAGATGCGAGTGAAATGGTTGTGGGAAGCTGACTGACTGGGGATGTTATAATAAGACCTGGTGGTTGCCTAGATTTAGTGATATATTGATGAGCTAGTTCCCATCGTCTGAGTTCAGAGCTATTGCTTGTAGGTGGCAGGACCCTCACCACTCTAGTACTGTAGCCATGAGTCAAAGTCCTTGTTATAATGGTCTGCATGGGCAGTGACTGGTTTATCCTGTGGGTTGGTGTCTTTACCTGCTATGGCTTGTCTGGTGTCTGCTCTGTGGCCATTCATTCTCTGTCTCAGAGTGTTGGTGGTGAGGCCAATATATTCAGTGTCACAGTGTGTAGCTGGTAGATTAAGTTTATGGCAGCAGAGCTGTAACTGTCTTGGATGGGGTAAGTGTGATTAGTTAGCCAGCTGCTGAATGATGTAGAGGGCTGTTGGATGGCACAGGAGACACAGCATGGGCTACTGCAGGGATGAGAACCTTTCAGTGTATTGTTGGTAGCTGTAGAAGGTGGGAGTTTGGGGCGTACTAGTTTGTTACGGAGGTTGGGTGATTGACTAAAAACCAACCTAGGAGGATTGAAAAGAAGATTTTGTGTTGGTGAGGAGAAGGACAAGATTTTGTAGCTTGAGTTGAGAATGGGTCTGAGTTTGCCTAGGCCTTCATGATATGGTACCACCAGAGGGATGTCAGCATTTTTGGCTTTCTGTTTCTGGTATTGGAGGTGGCCCGTTGGATTTGTTTTTGGACCAGGGGTTCAGGGTAGCCTCTGTCTGTGAAAGCTTTGGCTATATGTTGGCACCGTTTGTTAAGGTCACAGCGAGTTTAACATATACGATTGGCTCTTGTGGTAAGGCTGTAAGGTAGTGACTTTTTGGCATGGTATGGGTGAAAGCTGTTGAAAGGAATATATTGAAGGTTGTTTGTTGTTTTGTGTATATCGAGTGTGAATGGTGCCATTACGTAGTGCCAGCTTGACATCCAGGAGAACTGCATGTGTTTTGGAAAATGACCATGTGAAGTTAAGTGGACTATAGGTATTCAAGCTGTTTAGGAAGTGGGCTAGCTGATCTTTTGTTGAGATCCATATCATGAAGATGTCATCAATATATCTCATCCAGCAGTACGGTGGGTTGGGCTGGTGACTGAGGAAGTTGTCTTCTAGTCTGCCTATGAACAAGTTGGCATAGGAGGGGACCATGCGGGTATCCATAGCGGTGCCCTTGATCTGGAGGTAGTGTTTGTCTATGAAACGAAAGCTGTTGTTGCCGAGTGTTAGTCTGGCTAGTTCCACCAGAAAGCAGTAGATGGTTTGCTGTTCAAAGGTCTTTGGTTAAGATAATGTTCTATGGTGGATAGACCAGATTTGTGGGGAATGTTGGTATAGAGAGATGCGACGTCTATGGTGACCAGATAGGCATCTTGCGGTATGGAGTATAAATATTTGAGGTGTTCTAGGAAGTGGCTGGTGTCTTTGACATAGGAAGGTAGCTGTTGGATTCAAGGTAGCAGGTGTGCATCTACCAGGGCAGAGATTGTCTTTGTGGGACTGCCGACACTGAACACAATAGAGCGTCCTGGTGTGGTGGGGTTTGTTGGGGTGAGCAGTTTGATTGATTCATCTGACAGACCTTGGGTCATTAGGAACTGGTATATGAATAGGTTGAACTTGGCTGTTGTGTCTTCCTGCAGAGGTTTGTAGGTGGATGTGTCATTCAGTTGATTCTCAGCCTCTTGGATATAGTCTGGTCTGTAGAGGATGACGGTGATGCTTCTCTTGTCAGCTGGTAGGATTGTAATGTTGCTGTTCCGGAGACCTCTGATTGCTCTTCTTTCTTGGTAGGTTATATTGTCCTTGTGCAGGAGAGAGCAGACAAAGTTCGGGTCACAAATGTTGACAAGGATGAAAGAGATGAAGTGCTCCAGTGGGTGTGAATAGGGAAGGGGTGGGGATCCCAGGTGGAGTGGGTGCAATCTCTTCAGGGCTGGGAGTCTACAGGGTTGTTGTATTGGCTGGATGTGGGAAGGTTGTCAAAGAAATGCTTGAGTCTAAGGTTACGTATGTGATAGCACATGTAAAACAGTATTGGGATGAGAACACAAGACAGCGAGAAAATGAACACTGAGTGTGACGCATCGCCATAGCGTCACAAAGAAGGAACCATGTTAACGCTCGTCCCGTGACTTTTAACACCTATCTTTTATAACCTAAAAGTACTAGTTTTCTCCCGCACCACTGCCGATCGCCGTGTTGCCGTTTATTTTTATTCCAGTGTTATATGTGTCATGTAAGATCACAGGTCGCCGTCTTTATTTGTAAAACAACTTTTACTTACGTCCCAGTGTTATCCAATGTTATTTTCCATGTATAATTGCCGCCGGCAAACTTTGTTACCAATGTTTATTTACAAACACGGCCGAGTGCTTCACCAGTGATACCAATCCCGTGCACAAGACTCTGTAAAGTGCAGTAATAAATAATAACGGGAAATATGCAGGTAAATATGTATTGTATCTATTGTTATTACTTTAAATGTGTCTAAAAGTGATATAAATACTTGTTTGTATTAAACTTAGTGTTTAACGGCAACACGAGCGTAATTTATGTCAGGCGAGATATTTGTTTACTCAGTTAAGTATTTTTGTGCCCGAGTGAGTAATTTCAGTGTGTGCGGGTGGCGCTACTGCAGCAGCAGACAGCCTCGAGCGGTCGAGCGGCCATTTTGCTAACGGTACTTCTGCCCTTCTGGCGAGTATAAAAGACGGGCGTTTTGCCCCAGATAGTCAGTCGTCAGCGGCTCGGCCTTCGGGCCGGGTCGGCCTGGCACTCCTCTTCCCTTCCTTCCTTACGGGTTGTGGCGGGAAACTGCCACCTAAACCCTCCTACCCTCTTACCCTCAGCTAACCACCTATCCGGGGTTGTGGCGGGAGACTGCCACCTAAACCCTCGCTCCTTCCTTACGGGCTGTGGCGGGAAACTGCCACCTAAGCCCTCCTACCCAATCTCATCACCCTTACCGCTCCTGCGCTTGCCAGGTCGGCTCGGTTTGATCGCTAAGCCAGCTTGACCGCGGTTCAGCCTTGCTGAAGCATGGAGACCTAACTTCACGCTATAGTCTCTTGTCTCCATGCCCTGACGTGCTAAAAGTAAAGTGTTGTTGCGCACTTCAGTACGGAACCTGTCATTCAGTAATTTCAGAACGGCCATACATGTGTTATAGCCTTCTTAGGGATCAAGAGTGATCGCCTTGTAACCTCGCTATGTTGTCATTCAGTTATCGGCCCGTAGAGCCATAGCAATGTTGTAGCCTTCCTAGGGATCAAGAGTGATCACCTTATAAGTTTGTTATGTTGTCAGTTTTCGGCCGCAGAGCCATATCATTCAGAGAAGCCAAAGTTATGTTGTAACTTCTCAGGGGTCAAGCATGATCACCTCAGGCTACGAGTAAGGCCTAGCTATCACCCCAGTATTGTCATGGTCCGATGTGCCTTTATAAGTGTTTGTAGTCAGTTGCATGGCCCGAAGTGCCCTAACGAATTAGTTGTACTCTTCAGCATACGCCTTGTTGTCCTCTTGTTGTATCTTTGTAATGATGTCGTGAACCTTGTCGCATCTACCTGTACCCGATTGTGTATGACCTAAGTCTAATTGTAACCCCATGAAACGAATGTTGAAGGTGATGTAAACCCATGTCTGTATCAAGTGTATCAACCTGTTTAGTGCTTGAATACAACCTATGAAACTCAATTGACCTTTCGTCTCCTTTCATCTAACTACCTTGTGTATCAACCTATGACAACCAGTATAAGGCGAGTGACAGAAGCCTTCCCTTTATTTATGTTAAAGATTGACTCCCTGTGCTTGCACTGGAGTTCTTCCTCGATGGTTCACTCAGCAGTCACTCGTTGAGTCAAGGTTAACTCTAGTACAGTTCACTCTAGAAGAGCCACTACCTTCTCATGCTCTCACCAACCAAACCTTCTAGAGTTATACATTGCCTTACTACCTAGCAATCATAGCCAATACAAACGCAACGCAGTGGAGGCAGGACAAGTGTAGTAATATAATTGAAAGGAAGAGGCCGCTGAGCTATCAGTATATACAAAAGACAGAAGTACAAGTATTTACGTGTTGGTACTTGACAGATGCACACAAAAATACAGAGGATGACACAAAGTCGCAGACGCGCGTATCACGACGTTTCACTGCATAGAGCAGCAAATAGGACCGGTAAAGAGGTTGCATCAGGATGCAGTTCATATTGTGAAATTTGTAGTTTTCACAGTTATTTCTTGCTGGTGACAAAAAATTATTTAAAAACAAATAAGGGTGATATGTATGCACCCACACACTTTGCTTGCTTATACCAAAAATCAGTGACTAGCCTTTAAAAAAATTGCAAGTGTTCTCCAATGTTGTAGGGATTAATCAACTTTGAAGCTCATAGTTTCTAATATTTGAGTCGTGCATTTGGTACTTAAACAAAATTTAATTTTATTAATAATGATGACTTGCACATGCAAGTATTAAGTGAAGGCCAATTTTAATAGCATTACTAATTGTTACAAAAGAAAAAAAAGTAGAATATATTAGAAAGGGCTTAGTATAGATAACTTTCAAATTTTGTACTAAATTGTCAAAGCTATAGTCCGTTACTCATTTTTTTTTTCACATTTGTTTGAATATTTCTGAACTAATGCTTTAGAATCAAAGGTTTGTATTTACTGAGCAAGAATTAAAATAAAATAATAAAATATTGTATGGGTATGGTACTCTAGAAAAGAGCATCACAATCCTGATATAGCAGACATGTGAACTGGAGGCTGGTAGATGAAAAACTGAACACTGAGAGAGGACATGAAATATGGCCCTGCAACTGAGTAGCGATGGAATGTGACGTGTGTGAAGGGGGAAGGTGTATGAGGAGCTGGCAGACACCATGTCATCAAGCGTGTGCGACTGTGGTGCTCCACTAAGTGCAACAAGCTGAGTTTCAGCTACGAACAGAATGATCCTCTAAATAAACCACAAATGTGCTAGAATTGCAAACCCGCTACAATACGGTAGGGCCTAATAACACTTATGCCATCCTCTATACTCTGTATATTTTACACGGTCACATCACTTGTACACATCTGTGGCTTTGTATTTAAAACTTATACAACCTACCACAATAAGAAAAAATATCAAGTTTTCCTCATAGTCATAGATGATGCTCAACACAGACAACATCAGATAGCCAGGGGTTATTTTGTCAACGCACAGGACAGGTGCTTATTAGGGCAAGGCTCCGACATCTTTATACAACTCGGGCAAGCACGGAGGGTAGGATAAGAGAGCGAGAGCAGTGTGCAACTTGGCTTGTAGAGTAACTGGCCTCACCAGCCATGTGATTTCTTTTTCTTTTCCACCTTAAGTGTTGTCTATGTGACCCCAGAGTTAGTCTAACACCGACCATAATGCCAGCCCACGCATAAGAGCCCCCAACTCACTAAGGCAGCTACCACTTATGTATATATATATTTTTGACCCTATAAAATCATGTGCAATTGTGAAGTGAAGCCCCACATTTCATAAGTTGCTCGGTCAGAGTGGTGAGCCTGCCCGGCTTGCAGAGTGCAAGTGCATTGTTTGTTCGCCAAAGTCCCATCATTTGATTTTAAATAAATTTAATTTGTTAAGTAATTGTAATAATTTTTGCTAACATCAAGATCTGTGGATGAACTTTAGTCTTACGAGGCTACTGAAGAAGGAAGCCATGTTTTAATGTAAAACTTGTGTAACTAATTAATTGTATTTATTGCAGTGGGCTACCTAGGGCTAGTGCTAGCTAAAACTCAATAATTGATAATTTTAATTATTTGAATCAAGTCAAGTTTGTCGTAGAGACTCCTGGCCAGTCTCATTTTGTTCAGCTTTAAATTTCAGGAACTTTATCTAAGTAACTTTTTGTTGTAATATGTGAGCCAAAAGGCGTATTTAATATTCTCACTTTTCATGTCAGTTTGGGCTTGTGGATTGCAGCAGGCATGCGACAGGCTGGCGCCTGTACGCCACGAGGTTTCCGGCGATGGCCGCAAATGTATTACTCCGTCAACGGCGCCTTTTATTGTTTCTTCAATTTTTTGACTAACCTGTAAAAAATTAACGTAAAGTGAGAATTTACGTATCAAGTATTAAGCGCCAGGCGTCATAGGATTTAAATTGAGGGTTCTACGTAACCTGTGTCATTAGTTATAATTAAAAAGAGTTCCAGAGGGATTGGTGCGCTGAGTTGGAGGCTATGGCACCCTTGGCCGGCCATGTGTGCCCTGGACTTCCCCAGATCTGCTTGACCGCTCGCGTGATGAATATGTGCCGTAACCGCGCTCGTAAGAGAGGGGTTTCGCCCATGTGGTCGGGTGGCCCGTGCGATGGCGTGCTAAAGTTATAATTCAATTCGGCCTTGTAGCCTTTGCTGTTTTTCATTATTTATTATGTTACGGCGATAGTTTTTTTAGAGCGCGAGTTTTGCTGAAGCATTCTGGCAGGATGTGATGTACGCGGCCCTAAAGGAACTTTCTTTTTCTTTTGGCAGTTTAGTTTATTTTGTAATGTGAGTAGCCCACCGATGGAGCCTTTCTTGTGTTTTTTTTTTTTGTGTTGTGGTATGTATGAATTTGCGCAGTAGTAAAAGTCACTTTTGCTTAAGATTGACTTTTTAAAAATTTTCATGCTGCTCTTGCACGCCTTCGAGCCCATGTAATGCCCTGAGAAAAGAGCTCCCTCTCTACCGCACGTGATGCCGTGGTCAGTTAAAGCTTGGTAAGAATTATGGCTTGGTACGAGCGAGTGCCGCCATATTTTGTACATCGCAGCGTGGAGTGTATATGAGAGAAACAGTACCACCACAGGCCGTAGCCTTGAGTCCGTGATTAGAGAAAATTCCGTCCAACTGTAAACTAATTGCACAGCAGTCAATATCATATTAATCCTGTCAACTACATTATTTTTTAACGTATTAACTGAATTAAATAGTTAATTTTGTGAATGTTTGCTCAGTGCTATAGCACAAGAGCATGGCCTAGAGAACCGTCACTATATAAAAGTATATGTTGGTTTACACACTGGGAAATGGTAATCACTACAAATAACATCACACTTTAATAATGCAATTTATTTTTTACTTTTCCCCTTTTTAAAGTATGTACATATTACTGGAGGATATTGCTGAGGTCTAACTTATCTGCAGTGAACACACCCATGTCAAGTGTGCTACTGGGAATGATTCCTGTCTGAAGGATACAAAGTACTGTGCGCAAACATGTGCTCAATCTGTAACTACAGCCAACAAACTATGTACATGAATTAGTAATATACATTTTATATATCCATGTATGTATACAGTATATATATAATAGCACTCGGTAACTAACTGTACACACTAAATTCATACTTCATTCTGTACAAAAATCTACATAATGAACTTACTAACGACATAGCACATTAATTTATTATATTCTCATTTCATAAAAAGAAACAAAGAAAATGTAGTCACACTCTAGAGGTAAATAGTTTCGGAAGATACCAGCCAAATAATGGCAAGTTCAACAACTACCACATTTTAGTCTACTCAGTATGGCCATCAGGAATGTGTATTTTTCGTCCATAAAAATAAATTACAACATTTCAAAATTTTGCAACTCATTCTGAGATGAGAAGTCCCACAGATATTTGGAAGTTGGAACGGAAAGTTTAAGCTACGTGAGCACACTACATCTTTGGTAAAACATGACATAACTCAAGAAACCACAACAAAGGGCTGTTACACACTGCGTAGACAACTATCTCTCCACATTCCTCTCAAGTCCACTATCTCCGTCTCCTTTCACTGTCTCAGCCTACCTGGTGAACATACACAAACTACAGACAACTTAAAACAATCACAAATAACTTCTTAACCAGTAATTCACGCTCTTGACGGCCTGTGATTTCATAAACGACAAAATAGCTTCACACTCGCAGCAATAACACATTCCTCCATATCATGACATAAACAGTAACCATGTTATGATGGCAATGTTTTCCTTCAAATTGTTTTATATTTAAGTCCCCACAGTAGTACGTTGGTCAGACAAGTCAGGCTAGCTATCACTATCATTGAGAACAACCAGGTACATTTTCTCCTCAGAATGACAACTGTTATGTGCAATTACATCCACAAACGATAAATACTGAAGCTGACTATAAAAAACTCTCTATAAAATTACATATTTTAAGTTCTGTTACCAAAACTGCCCACAGAACTACCTGTTTCATAAAAATTGAGGGAAAGACAGCACTTCTATCATCAACATATAAATCAAATTGTAATGCAACTTTGTATCAAGGGCATAATAAAAACTTCAAAAATTTGTACAGTTAAATATAGTGAGATTCTATACAGCAAACTTGTACCTCAAGGCAGTTTTAATCTTCTACCTGGTACTCTTAAAATGTTCTAAGTACAACTTAACTTCTGATAAACATAATGTTCTACTTAAGTGAATACACTTCCTTTTGAAGCAATACGTATAAATAAAAAGCTTGCAAAACAGCACAGGCAAATCAATACATGTAACTGTGGAACTGTCTCTTCTCAATGTATTACAGTATAGGAACACACATGCCACAAGCTCTCTGTTGGCTTGAAGAGGAACTACCAAGTTACACAAAGGCAAACATTACCTTTCCTAGTTTTAGACTAGCGGACAGCACTGATAATACAACAGGGAACCAAAAATAATGTCTTAATACATCAAATAAACACTGATTTGTTTGACTGCAAGTACTTTCTTGAAATACAGTAATCCAATTTTAAAAACTTACCTTATTAGTGACATACAGTATTATTAGTGACGTACAGTATTAAAAGAAAGTGAAATACATACTATGTCACTGATAATCAACACTGAAGCAACAATTACACTGCGGATATTGATGACCTATACACGCTACATGCACACAAAATCATTATAGGTGATTCGGAATAAAGTGAACACTCAAAAAAGCCCTGATTAATTTCTATTTCCTGCCAGTTTATATCTTTCCGCCGATGTAAACACAAATAATGCCACGTGCTTTTATTTACATAGGGTCGTGCAATGTTTACAACTACATTAAACTGCTCCGATAAATTTTAGCTACAATATCTACTCATTAAATGCACG
>PNEQ01134467.1:9517-23144 GCA_003012365.1 Medauroidea extradentata | reverse complement strand
TAATGATGGTTTATCGCGGAAATACTTGACTGTTGCTGGGTTTCAACACACGTTCAGCTTCTTAGGAGATGACTGGCTTTCGCTTGTACTTGGAGCTATTACCCTATTTAACTGAACCAATAAGAATCCCAATATCGTAATATTTGATGTCTGTTACTGGTCTGCAGAAGTCAGAAGTATATCACCTAATCATAAATGCTGCAAGAAACTACGGCGTTTTAAAGGGTACGTTCCCACAAGATATTTTCGGGATGTTCCATCATCTCTAATTATTACAGAGTCAATATGTAGAGCCACATTTTTATGGCGAAAAGATTTTTGCAACATTTGGTTTCGATGCGTCATGTGCACACCTGCAGCTCTGCTACATCGTCTGTGGTTGGATGATTTTACTCTCACTGGCCTTGGCAAATTATAGCCGTACAGAGTCGAACATAGACACGCTGCCAATAACCGTGAAACAGAACTGCCGATGTGCACGTGAGACACTGAAACATCGCGACAAAATCGTGGCCCTATCAATATGTAATGACTAGAGGTACGTCAATTTCGCGGATTCATCTGGCAGCAGCCTAGACTTGTCAGTGCTATACACCCACTGGCCACAATCGATTATCTATTGGCTTATAACCGTACAAGCAGGTAGCAAGCGATAGCACTTAGCATTATTTCCTTATTTACTACTGGCTTGCAGTAGTCAAACGCGTTTCGTAACAGCCGCCAGCAAGTCACAGACATGACAATGAAGTATACATAATTGGCGTTCAACCTGACCTGGAATGTATCTGCGAAATTGACGTACCTCTAGTAATGACACCATTGATATCGGCAGTTCTGCTTTATGGTCAGTGATTGGAGGTTTGAACTGTCACTTGTCTTGGGGTTATGCTATCAAATCACAGACATACGGTGTCACAATAAATATATTCTTATTGGTGCAGTCATATGCGAGACGTGCATGAACAAAGACACGTGATCAATAAGAAGAATATATGTGCACTCAGCCACACAGCAGCTCTTCATTAGCTGCTCGCTGATGCAATGATATGGACCTGCATATAGTTACATGTTTATTATTGGCTCAGCGACTTACACGAGCTGTCAAATAAGTCAATGGCACATTGCGAAAGTGATACGAACTTACAGTTGCCGGAATTCTAGTTTGTGGGTAAAAGGAAACGCGAATTTTTTATGTCCCTATGAATCACAGTTGCCTATGTGGACGGTACACGTTGAATCTGCCTGGGGCAACACTATCGTCGCGGCAAATGCGTAGCTCTGATAGCCAGTGCGTGTATAGTACTGAGAAGTCTAAGTTGCTGCCAGATGCATCGGGGGAAATACTCGTGTTTATTCTTGACACAATCCCAGATCAGCTTCGAGCCAATAACAAACCTGCAAGTAACGGAGGACAGTATATCATCCTACCTGTCTGAGGTGAAACAGGCTGCTCGCTAGGGGCAGCAAGCTAATAATGATCATACAGCTGATGTTCCAGGGTGCATATTGCATTGTAGTCTAGTCGGCAGGTCATTTAACCCGCGAAATTTTCCTATCCCTACATTAATCGAACAATGTAGGCATAATAATAATGCCGCCGATTTTTGGTGAAGTAAAATTGTAATAATTTGTTTAAATACTTTGCGTGCACGACTGCAGCTCTGCTTCGTGGTCAGTGATTGGTAGGGACAGGACAATTTTGCGAGTTCGATTACGCCGTTGGTCGGAGGGTTTTCTCGGGGATCTCCTGTTTCCCCCGCCCTTTCATTCCGGCGCTGCTCCATACTCACCTCATATCACCCTTCAATAGCGCTAAAGACCTCGATGTGAAGAACTGACCAAAATCTCACCTACATGCTATTATCCTTTTTCCTATGCATACTCACATCCCGTCTATTCGTTCATTGTCTGCTGTTCCACTGAGTAGCAGCTAGCGAACAAATGGTCGGGACTTGAGTATGCATAGAAAATTTGGTTTTAACATGCAGGTCATTGAATTCGCGAAATTTTCCTGTCCCTAGTGATCGGATGTTTTTAACTCTCAGCGTCTTTGGGTTTTGCCCACAAATCACAAACGTGTGGTGTCGCAGTAACTTCTGACTACACGACATTCAATGCATCGGTGACACCTTTTTATTACTCATTCATTACTGCATAGTGTAGCTCACATGTCTAACTATGAGTCTGGCTTTATATTTTCACATTTTTTGCCTTCAGTGTAAACGTACAGGGGCATCGGCGGCAGAGTGGTTAGACTACTCGTCTCCCACCAAGGCGATACGGGTTCGATCCCCAGCGAGGCTAGTCCTGGACTTTCAACGTGTGGAAAACGTGGTGCACGTGCCGTCAGCCGGCGGGGTTTCTCGGGGTTCTCCTGCTTCCCCAGACTGTGGCGTTTCGTTGCTGCTCCCTTTGTAGGGTCTTATTTAATGTCATCCCTCATTCATCTCTGGTTTATTCAGGTTGGGGACTGGCGATGAACTCCATAATCAGAATCCTGACTGCAACGTTGCAAGAAGCATCCTGGGCCTGATTGCGATAGTGTTTCATTTAAGTAAATATACACGACATTTATATGAATTCGTCTATTTTCGCTAGAATATACAAACACTGTCTACACATTTTGTACAGTCCTTGCAAAAATTTTGTTCAAGCACATTGATTAGATTTCCAGAAAATAGAAATATTGGAAAGGGCGCCGAAAACAATAGTAATTTCGCGCCCAAATGTTAAAACATATTCTGACAGGTGTGTTGTGTTGTTATATAGGAAATGTCGTTGTAAAGTAGGCCTGCTTGTCAAATGTTGTTGTATACATCTTTTCTTCTAGATTTTGTACAATGAAATTAAAACTGGTTAATTGGTTAAGCGAGTTCAAATTACTTACTTGAAAAATGGTGAAAAGGGGAGTCACCAAATTACCTACCCCTCCCTAAATTGGAGAACTTGTTTCGCCACTGATTTGTAGTCACTTTAGTCAGGAAGGCTTTTGCGAAATATGATTTTGTGGTTCAAAGACGTTCTCGTCTGTTTATATCACACAAGAGGCAGTGAAACCGGCTGGTAGCTACCATAACATCACATTTTTTAATGGTGAAAACTTAAAACCTAACTACTGTCACATGTTTCCAAGCAATCATATTGTTATACTTTATAGTATTGAGCTAATAGTCCTCCGGTACAGAGCTCTGAAACTTTGTGAATGTTGACGGTTTATTATATTCCTAAAATAAATAGCTTCTGGCAATGTTAATTAAATACGAATAAATTAGCATGACCTCACGACTTGACATGCATAGTAAAGAATTTTTATAATTTATTAGTTAGTGGACTTCTCCCTTCTCACTTTACATGAATTTCTCTGGTAGTAACTTTTAATTTATATATTATATTTATAGGTTGGTGCAGTTGTAGAGTGGAAATTCTAAATAACCTAAGTGCCAAAATACACTGAATTTAGTTAGTTACATCAAAAAGAACTATGTGCTGGTGTTTATGTTTAGCTGTAAGAGCTAAGTCCCAAAAGATATCTTAATAGTTTTAATATCGTTGAATGATTGCATGTTCCATACGTATGCACACAATTGCATCGCTGTATTCCCCTGTTACTCTAAAATATTTTTGTCACTTAGATAATTTAGAATTTTCACTCTACAATTATTTAAATTAGTGTGTACAGTGTTGTCTACGGAATTACTATTTAGGGGGCCACACATCTGGCTTTAGTTAGGTTTAGGGTTTTTTGTCGTGTGTTGTGTAGGAAGTTCACGGTGTCATCGCATCCAGGCTAGCTAACCTCGAATGCTCAAACTGTGGGTAAAAAATAAACTAAAAGAAGCGGGGTGGCGGCGGCAGTGTGTTCTGTTCTCTTCCCCTCACGTGCAACCAACTGCTCCTCCCCCTACACGGCAGAGCGTGCCCCTCCCTCCCCTCATCGTCTAGCCGTTTCCCCACCGCGCCCCTTCAGCGCCCATCCCCACTCCACATCCCACACTGCTCACGATCCCCTCTCTGGGTTTTTTCGTAGGCAAGCAGTACGTTATGAGGCAGGCTTGCGAGCGGGCAAGTTTTTTAGCTGTGTGAGTCGGCGCAGAAAAAAAAACCACAACACAGCAGTTCCGAGGCAAGTTTCTTCGCTTGGTCGGAAAAAAAATTGCTCGCAAGTTTCCGAACTTGCTTTCGCATTGTTGACAAGCGCGTCCGCGCGTGCCTCATGTGTTTACCGTGCCACGTGAATTTTGCGTCCTGTCGTTGTCTACCGTGTTCGAGGAAAAATTCTCTTTTGCGTAGATTAATTCCGGAAAATTACTCGACTACAACCTAAGGACAACTATACCGCCTGAAAAATAATTTATTTCGTATATATATATTTTTACCGGGCTAAAAATAAATCCAACGCAATATTTAATAAGACAGTGATTGAAGATATTTTTAGAGTCAAGATCCAAGTATACTTTTTCTACAAGACTAAGCGTGTGATATAAAAAGAAAAAGTGCCTAAATTGTATGTTGTTTACATTATTTGCAATAGATACATGGATCTTAAGTATCGCGTAGTAAATTCCAGTAACCTGTGTTAAAACAGAATAATCAGCGCCAAGTTCAGTTTCATGCATTTAATTTTTCGAAGGCACATTTCTAAGTCGAGTAAATGTTCGTGAAGCTCAAGCGGAAGAAAAAAGAATATGCAGTTTTAAAACTTGGGCACGGTTTTCTTGTTTTTATTTGCCTGGTTCAGTTGTGAAGTGGCTCGTCGTTTAGATGCGTACGCACGCCCGCGACCGTTCGCTTGATGATATTTGTGCGGCCGACTGATCGTGGGAGTGCACGAGTCGCGTTGCACGGTTTGTTCGGCGGCAACGGAAGGGGAGAGTTAGTGCTTTGTTTACCCGCCCGTCAACACGGACACCAACCCTGGAGGTCGCCACAGTCTCTCTGGAGTATCGCCGCTCCACGCAGTTCCAGCAGTCGCCGCTAGGTGGCTCCATGGCTGCGGAGTACCACCTGGACTCGCAGCACGAACATCAAGACGTGAAGATCTGCTACAGTGCCCCGTCCACGCCCCCTGACGAGGTTCATGTCCCGCCGCCGCCACCTGTGCCCGAGAAGAAGGTAAACAAACGTGCTGCAGCCTCTGTCTCTCTCTTACACTAGCAACCTCCTCGTAAACAACTTTCCTCTTCGACATTGCCAAAATATCCCTTCTAGTAAGCAATAGTAGTTTCTGCATACTCCTGGATTTACACCAGCCGTTCTGGAACATGTTTTTTTATAATCGGATTTGTAGCAGTATATTTCTGATACCTACGATGACTGTTTTTGTCGTAGTGGAAAACAGTGGCGTCTTTGTAATTAACAAACAATTGCATTTCATTACCAAAATGTTTCTACTTTTACGGACTGGCCCGTAGCAAAAATTAACTAACACTTAGATAGGATGGTTTCTCACAGACAGAAGATGTCGTGTACTTAAAGACGATTGTATTAATACTTGGGGAAATGTTTTTTTTTTTTTTTTTTTTTGCTTGTTTAAACAGTGGGTAGTAATGTTTACAACGGTCATTTTCACATTTTTTTTTCAAATGAAGCATTAGAATTGTCATCAACTTCCTAAAGGCGTATTTTATTCAGTGTAAAGAGTGTTTTCAGGCATTTCATGTTTTTAGAGTAAATCCCGTAGGTTTTGATACATCGTTATGCAACTGGGACATAAACTTTTAAGACGAAAATGTTGTAAATGTGGTTTGCGATATCTTTTGAAGCCCTGGATAGCTATTTACTTCCTTTGTCAATGTAAACAAAGCATCTTACGTATGTAGGTTGTACCGTGCTAAAACCACAACAATGCGCCATTTTATAAATCATAATTTTAGACGAGGCTGTCTTCAAATGTGCTCATTTAGCGCGAACAGCCTATATCAGAGGAAATGCATGCAAGTAAAAAAGTATTTAGCTCAAGTTTTTTGCTTCCGAACAGAATGAAGACCGTCGCAGTAACCGCAGGATCACAACAACATTGTCATTAAATGAGACGTTGACTTTAGTTAACAGTGGAACATTGTCACGTCGTGGCAATGTTTACAAGTGAAAGAAAAAAATCTTCTAAAATTAGAACAGTTGTGTTATAACGTGCTCACTTTTCACTGAACAGTCTATAATTTTGTACGATTACTGTTTGCTGACCTGGACTTTATTTTACAGTGTCCATTTCAAACATTCTATGGAATATTCCTACAAAAATACAATACAGTTACAAATCAGCCAATTGTTGTATTGCTCTCAGAGATTCATTTTCCTAAATTATCTCTGTTTATGTATGTTTTGCTAAGATAATGTAAAATTACGTTTGCAATTTAACGCCCTGGTACAATCGAAATTACAAAGTACGTACCAGGAAAACTAACTATTCAACACTGTTGAAACAATTGCTACAATTCCGCATAAAAATACCATTAAATAATCACGTGGTGATTTTGATTCAGTGCTAATAAACAAAAATTATTTGCTGCCAATTACAAAATTTCCCCTTTTTTAAAAACGGAATCTGTTTGGATAGTAAGCCAAAACATCCGGTTCTGTTATGTCAGTGGTGTCAAGGATTTTTTGTAATGGTTATAGATGTGGGTATTGTTTTGAGTTGTAGCACGGCCTTTACACGCCCAGAGAAATTCACAAAATACATTCCATAGCTGAAGGATTGCTATAGTATCCAATCGGCTTGGGATGCGAGTACACGTCAGTTGTATGCGCAACTTGACTAATGACATTAGCAGCACGGCGCTAGTCACGTCTGTTTAGCGACCTTCTCCGAATATCTGCAGGAGTTTACAAAACCTCACGAAGGTAGGGTAGGTAAGGCAAATTTGCAGCTTCAGTTGTACGAAATGTTACCCGAGTAAGGTTTACCCGCGACCAAATGTTCGCCTGACAGCTACATTCAATTCCTTCCTCACTTAGCTGACGATAGTCGCAATTTGGCGCGGGAAAAAGTGTAAACAGTACCCATAACGAAATTTAACTGACTGCACTGTGTTCAAAACATCGAAGAAACCGGCTCGAAATGAATAGTGTACGTAACATAAATAAAATAACGCGTTAAAATGTGATGCGGACGTCGAATTTACACGCAGAAATTATGTTGACATTTTTTTTTCTTCCCGCCAACTTAAAACCCTGAACGGCACTACAGGCTAATCAAGATACGGGTGATCGTCAGAACTTTATTACGTGACTGAGAAAACTTAACCTACTCCATCGGGTGAACTTCTGTAAACGCATCATGACGGTGCTACCTGTTAAGGTTGTTCACAATTAAAAAAACATAAGCACAGAACACATAACATAACAGTGGAAATTGTGCACGGCCCGACGACGTGTGCAAAATTAGTTCACAGTTGGGTTCTTACTGTTAAGCCAATGGCATTTTTTTCTGACAAATCTGAAATATTCCTTACTGTATAAAAGTCAACGGAAGGCTATTGAAACATATTTAAAGTGGAATCGTATTTGGAGATAAAAGGAAATACAGAAACAAAGTTCTTATAAACTGCAAAGCGTAAAACATTATTTACAATATGGAAAATTACTTTTTAACATTTTAATTTCTGATTCTAGCCTTGTTTTGCTCTCGTGTTTTTTTGGAGGTTAAACCAACATGGCGGACATTCACAAACTCCTTTGCTGTGATTAGTTGCTGTCCTATGTGTACGCACAAGAAATGAATTATTACAATTTCCTATGTCAGAATCTCTATGCACACTACCACTTTTTTAAAGTTGTGAATTGGTAGCTAAGAATAGGCCTACGTAGAGGTTAGTTATTGTGCGAACGACCTATGTTCTATGCTTACTGTTATGTTATCAATTGTGAACCCACCTTTAGCTCGCAGAATTCACCAGCGCGGCCATGTTTCCGTTTCGCAACTGTTCGCGTCCCTTGTTCGGCGCTGCAGTTGGCAGCCTGTTCGCCACGGCAACACATGTTCGATTCGCGCAGCAGTCGGTGTGGTAATATTCCGTGTCTTGCATGGGAATTTTATTTTGCCGTAATGTTACCGGACTGATACGGAAACAATTCTTCCACACGTTAATGAAATTCTGCTAACATTAGAAAGAATAATTTTATTTTACCTTCCATAGAATGTAATATTTATTGTCTCTAGCGTAAATGAATGTGAAATTGCACGAATAGGCAAGGGAAAATTGCCGAGTGGTTCGAATTTCACTCCCTGCAGAACAATTTTAGTATCCTAATTAGCTGTAATACGTACAGTAAAAGTAAAAAATTGTATTTTATTACTTTTGCTGCTGAGGAAATATAGGCCTACTGTAAATTTGTCAGGTAAATTTAACTTACTGCAAACATCTGATCTGGTATAGTTTTCCCTTACATGTAGGTCTAAATACAATTTTCTTTTCGTACATAAAGAGGAATTATGCCTCTATTTTTTCAGTCTAGATTTATCTTAAGCCACTACTTACAACTTATGTGCATTATTTATACCTACTTAATTGAATTATGCATCCATGCTAACGTTAAGCGAAATACACCTTTAAACTTGCCTGTATTATTTCCTCTTTAAAATTGTTGAATATTTGTTTTACTTTGATACCTTTGAACGTTGTTGTTTGCAGCATAGCATATTTAAGGCCGTGCTACGCTTCAAATAATCAGAATCATACACACATGCAGTGTCCAGCCATAATTTAACAATTTCAAATAGTCTTTGCTACAATTGACTTAATAGAACCAGATATTTTAAAGTATCCATTTGGATTAATTTCTGAAAACGAGTAAAATTTGTTTTGTTTTCTGTTAATAATAATTTGTGTTTATTAGCACAGAATCAAAATCCCTTTTAAAATTAATTTTCACGCCACGTTTCCCTATTTATAAACAGTCAGAAAATAGGGGCTTTACACGAGAATCAAACTTCATGACCAGGTGATTGCGTTTACTTCCCTGAATTTAACATGTTAATTACTCAACGAGGAATGTGATTGGCTACGTATACTTTATTGCCTAGGAAAGTTAAAAGTTTGCCATATCACAATTCGGTTGCGCTAGAAACGTTAATGGTTCTGTTATTCGTGGTTGTAGCAAGCTTCATTGTTTAAACAGGAGATATAATATAATGTAAATTATATATGTATTCTGGCTGTAGCACAGTCTTCAGTTTTTCCCTTGCAATAATAGTGTTTGCATTCTGGCAGGGACCCTCTTTGGTCTGCTGTGTTAGAGAATAAAACAATGTTCCCCACAGTTTACTGTGTTCAAGGAACATTTGACAGAAAATTGTAATCGTTATTTGTACAAGTGCAATTTGTTTTGCACACATAAATCACATTGCGATTAATTTTTTTTACCGTAATTCATTTTTTTAGCTTTCGTAGTTTTTGTATATTGGCGTGTCATATTCCAATTTTGTTTAAAATAAAAAGGAAAGCCAAGTGACTAGAAGAAATGATATATTTCACGCCGAAGAACAATGTTACGAGCTACGTCAAGATATGTAAAAAATTGCATTGAATTTTTCTGTAGCATATTAAAAAATTCAGAATTCGAAACAAAAACTCAAATTGTTTTGAAATTGTCTTTACGTAGCTCGTAGCATCGTTTTTAATGTGAAATATTTCATTTTGGTAAGTCATCTGGATTTCCTTTCGTGCATAAAATAATTTTACGCAAATTCGAAATCTGACATGCTACTATACAAAATTTATGAACGTTAAAAAAATTTCAATACATTAAAAAAAATAGCCCCAATGTATGTCTACAGAACAAACCATATCTCGCCCGAATGTAAACAGTATTAACAGTTTTAGCATGCTTGTTGGCTGGTTGTGGAAGACGCTACGAGATATGCCAGGTATGTTTGGTCGCTGGATTGGGCTGAAAGGAAGTTTGTGTACGCAATGTTGGAAGTAAGGTCCGTTATATAGTTACAAGCAAACGCACATGTATCACAAAAACGCAAACACAAGGCACTCCGGGTGTCTTCTAGAAAGGGACGCAATTGCATACGATTCACAAAAACGCAAACACAAGGCACTCCGGGTGTGTTTTACAATGGGACGCAATTGCATACGATTCACAAAAACGCAAACACAAGGCACTCCGGGTGAGTTATACAATGGGACGCAAGTGCATACGATTCACAAAAACGCAAACGCCTGGCACTCCGGGGGAGCAGGGGGGCACTGATACACATGCGAAAACGCGAGAGAGTTGGTCAGCTCCGAACTCTTACGTACTCGTACCTGCGTTGTAGCTGATAACAATCGAGCACTTATTCTTTTGCCACCAATTTTGTTTACAACATTTTTACGCGTTGAGATTTAACGGTTAACAATTAGGCCTAAATTCACAATTGTGCACTGTATTTACAATTATTGTCTGTGATTAAGAGACTACGGAACACTTTCTGTGATGTACCATTAGAAACATTAAACGAACATACGAAAAAAAATATATTCGTAAAATATTGAACGAATTTTTATAAAGGTAAAATTATGTGGCTGTTAACATTTCTATTTCAATAGAAAACACGTACATGACCTAGCTATGCTGTTTAATACATACCAAATTACATATAAATGTTAAGATAATTTTTTACTAATGTCGGAAATTTACATGAGAAAAACTTTTCAGTTTCATAGGTTGCAAGTCCGTACGTTTACACCCACGTTATCATGCATTGCAGGATAAAAAAATTGTTTCACTCCGTGTGCTCGTTTCGTTTGCGTGTTACGTATTCGTTTCTTACGCTTCTGTTTCACCGTAGAACGGACCTAGGCTCATTGTAGTAGCAGGGCTCTCAGCACTCACTGTCCTTGACCGTGCGCCAAAGTTAACGGCCAGGAGATAAATATGCCAAGAGAGAGAGAGAAAGAGAGCACAAGAAATGTGGCTTGACTGGCCTGTTGGGGAGGGGGGGGGGGAGATAACAAAAAAAAAGAAAACTTTTCACTTAGACTGTGAATTATGATTTTTTTTGGCTTAAATCCTTTTCGCTGTTGAAATCAGAGTACCTGGTGTGTAGATATCTTTCCATGTTGTAATTTGAGTAGTAGGATGTAAAGTACCCATTCGAAAAATTTAGAATTTTATTTATTTTATTTTTCCGTAATGACTTCCTTGTTATGAAAAATTACTATCGCCATTTTATTTCATTTTAGTAAGTGGATGAAACCTGCATAGATTAAATGTCAATGAATTGCTAAATTGTTTTCTTTGCAATCAATAACTTAAGGGGGATGGTGCGCCAAAGCAGTGAATTTCCTCAATTTTTAACAAAAATAAATATCCCCTTGCTTATTATTGAAAATGAAGGTTCGACAATCCGGAAATGATACTTTTGTACAACTTATTACATTACTACATAGTCACAAACTGTCGTATTTTTGGAGCAGTGATGGCAGCTAGGAAAAAGAAACATTTTTCCTATCTGCCTCCAGTGCTCCAAAAATAAGAAAGTCTGTGACTATGTAATAAAGTAAGAAGGTGTACAAAAGTGTAATATACAGATTGTCGAGCCTTGATTTTCAGTAATAAGCGAGGGGAAAAAGTTATGTCGAAAATTGTGAAAATTCACTACTTTGGCGCACCATCCCCTTTAACGATTTTGTTCCTGTGATCCTAGCATAGAACTAACGGCGTCATAGTAATAATTAGGCTACATTTAAATGTAATTCTGTTAACGATAGTAACAGAAGATTTATTCAATTCTAGGTAATTGTATTGGTTGATAACTAATACCACATCGTGACCTTGACCACAATGCAGGTAATTGTTTTGACTGTAGCTAATAAGGAAAGATGTAAGCAACAGTTATTTTTCGTAATAGGTACATGCAAAACATTAATTAGTTTCATGAAAGCCTTAAAATAAATTCCCAGTAACTGATGCATAAATTATGCTGTGATAGCAACTGATACGTACTCTCGCCTGAAGTTGTTACTCTTCACGCAGTCAAAGTAAGAATATAGAGCGGTATATTGCCTAATAACTAGCCACTGTAGCAAGTTCTCAGACTATGTGTATGATTTTGAACATACTTTTCTATAGCAAAGAGATCGTGAATTTGGATAAGTTTAGGTTATCTCTTGTCTGTTATCAGACCATGCTTTGACGTGTCACATCACTTCGGACGTTGAACCTCGGACCACTCCAGTTCGTGTCCACTTACGTAAACATAATGCGTAAGTTACACAGAAATAAAAAAAAAATAGTTGTGGTTTATAAAATGGCAAAATTTTATTATTTTTGCACAGTGGACGTATAATTTATTAATTTATATAATAATGTAATACATTACATTGTATTGTATTAAGACTTAAAATGTGTTTATGAGGTCAACAACTATAATAAGAACAGAAATTTATCATTTTAAATACTAATTATAAAATTATGTATTATTAGTATTGTAATAATACGTAATTTTAAAATATGTGCATCTGAAGCTCACACTAAATACACCATAAAGAAGTGTCGAGGAAATCCAGTAAGGGGTTTTGTATGTAATTGAAGATTACATTATCAGAAACAATTCAAAGATACAACAGTCAAATATTAAAACATGAATTGAAGGCAAGCGAGTTTTACGATTTTAGATAACTTTCTTACGTAACTGGTTTGCTATGATTTAAAAAGCAGTTGAAACAGTGTACCTACCAACTGAATTTTTAAAATTGCGTTGCACAAATTTTAATTTTTAAAGTTTCATAACAGTGTTTTAAAAAGCACAAAAAGAATTTTCCCAATGGTTTGATGGTATGATCGTATTTCTCCTCTGATATGAAGTCACAAATAACGAAAAGTCCTTAAAACTGAAAATAAAAATGGCAGTTCGATAACCTGACAATGTTGATTTTGTTAAATGCGTCGTTCGAAACAACGTTACTTCCGGAGATTTTGTTTACTTAAAAGACCCTCCAGTATCATGAACAGAAAACTATGAGTAAAATCAATCAATGGAAGTGTTTACTTTAGTGCCTAACGCTGCCAATTCGTCCAATTTACTATTGTATTTAATTTTGTGTAACAATTTTTGGTTGTTCTATCTGACGTTTTTAGAACTATCTTGAGAACTTGTTTACAAATTGTGAAAATATGGATTTCAATAAAATTAAAGGCAATTTTTTTCTAATAGGCCTATATCATATGATTAGCTGCTTATAATTGAGATATTGTTTTTGGTAAAGTGTATTAGATTTCGAAGAGAGTGACATTATATTCCTGGAAACAAATTTGGGGCACGCGAGGAAACATGGCAACGCTGTGACTTACAATACGAGTCGGGGGTAAGGTGTACAAACTCAGCTGTACGGTGATCGGAATCCTAAAATAACTTACGTCACCCAAGCGTAAGCGTGTTTCCCAGGTTTAACCACTATGAATCATTCCGATAACAGCACAGCTTATTGGAGTGGGTATTCTTTGTAACTTCCAAGCACTTTTACAGTGTTTAGCAAACTAAGAGTCTAAGACATTTTTTCAGTCTTTTGTTTACAAAAAATCGGTTTATCTCACATGCATACACACACACAAATATATATATATATATATATATATATATATATATATATATATATATATATATATATATATATATATATATATATATATA
>PNEQ01134466.1:17912-29598 GCA_003012365.1 Medauroidea extradentata | reverse complement strand
TTACTTACCAGTTGCCAAAATCGATTTTTCCGTGTCACTCGAAACTTTATGAACAATGCCGTGGCGGACCTCTCGTCAACTAAGGCGCCCTACGAGTACATTATTTCTCCGTAGTGTCGCGCCACTTGTCCGTATACACGCCGAGCTAAGTAGCCTGTTGCAACCTGCCCCTGTTGCATCTAGCCCCGGCTTCCCCTACCTCGGAATTGCTCCTCGTTTTAAGGAGATGCTAGAGTTCGGGACTTAGTGCCCAAGTTATTCTCTAGTGTTCTTTCATGTCATGTAGAGTAATTAACTTTTTTCGTTTGTAAGTGATTTGAGGCATTTGTGATACATTTTTAATACATATCGTTTAGTGTACTTGAAGATGCAAGCCATCGAGTCTACCCTCCTTAGTGGAGGGTTCAAGTATTCTACTGCCAAATTTTAAGTACCGGTACTTGAAGTATGCTACTGGCAAATTTTAAATTTCTCAAGAATAATACTTCAGCTTAAGGAGCCCGCCTCGTTGCCATGAAATCACACTGCAGCGTGTGTGAAGAAAAGGTTTTACACCGAAACTAATACACGTGTGTTCATGCCGTTTGTCTACGAAAAGAACACACACTTCAGACGACTGCCCTTAAGTACTTTCAAGACAACGCACGTATTATAAATCCCCTTTTAGGGCACGTCAAAATGGGTTAAAACAGGATTTTCAGGCTGCTATAGCAGAAAATATACTAGCCGAATACATGTGAAACCACTTAAGGGTAGTGCATTGGACTTTAGTAAAGTGATTTCGTAAATAAAGCAATAGCATCACCACTTAAAGTCACATAAGAAATTTGTTTTTTCGCGAAGACTGCATGCCTTAAGCGTAGAGGCGACGCACCGTTGTATAGCCCATACGACGTCGCCCTTAGCACCATACCTCACTCACACAGACACATGTGCCACGCCACGAGGCGAGCCCCTTAAGGTTTCAACTGTACTTCAACAATTTCTGTAATACTGCAACTTCAAGCGAAGCCATATACTTTCAGCACGACCTGCCTTTGGACATTTACTCACCGCTACGTCATATGTTTGAGCCAAGTGCTACGTAGTCGTATAAACTTTAAATGTGTTACGTACCGTCATCCAGGTCTTCTGTGCTTTTGAATTTATATAACAAACATAATAATTAATTTCTTTATTTAATTATGTTTAATAAATAATAGTTAATATGTACGTGGGTACCCATAGGACAATCTAATATTGAAGAGGATTTGCATAGCCCTGTGTATTAATGTTGCAATGCGCAATTTGGTAATTCAATGTTTCTTGTGTATTTAAACTGCCCAGTATTTTATGTAATAAATTGTAACTTTCCCTCTGCCTCATATTAATGTTTTATTTAACAGCTTATCCTCTGGGAATTTATATGTATGTATATATATATATATATATATATATATATATATATATATATATATATATATGCATATATATATATATATATATGTACATTTATTTATTCAATTTTAAACTGTAATGTTGGTTCTACATGAGCAGCAGTCATAGGCAACAGCCTATTTTGTGTCCAGTCTCCCTGCCAGCATGCATTTAAAGAGTACATGTAATATACAAATGGTAGCAGATTATAATAAACCTATATATATAGAGGGAGATACAGGACAAAACATGTATAACATCAAAAAAATATTGTGCTACGTATATAACATACTATTATCCATATCGGTTTAGTTCGGCTATGCCAGATGAAATAAATTTAGAAAGTGGTTGAATATGTATTCACATCAGTATAAAAAAAAACACCACACACTAAATTAATTACCAAAAATATACAAGAAGTTAGGATATTAGCTACAAGATAATAAGTGTTACATGGTTCTATGTTTACATTTATGTGAGTATGCTCCAGTGTTTTTCCCCAACATAAAGATAGTCTTAGAAAAGCTACAACTAACCATACCCAAAAGATTACGTTGAACTATTTAATAATAACAACAAAGTTTTTGGTTAATATTACTTGCCACTTGAAATAAAAGTAACTTTTGATAAAGTAACAGTAGGTGATTTTCAGTGGCTCATAACTAAAAAAAAAAATTGCTGTAACAAGTAAAGTGTATTTTGAGCATATTAGTTAGTAGTATGATTATGCCGATTCTGGCACAAGAAGCTGGTGTGTGGATTTCAGCCGAGTGTGGATTTGTCCGCCATGTTGTGATGTCACGGCCCCGGCCGCCATGTTCAATGACCTTGACCTTTAACTGTGACCTTGATCTTGACCTTGAGTGTCAAATTACCAAAATTTTCCAAAATTTCGAAAATTTCAAAAAAATTTCAAAAAATTCAAAATTTAAAAAAAAAATCAAAATTTTAAAAATCTCGAATAAAATATTACTTCCATCTTGTTTCCGGACGCCATCTTGTTTCCGGCCGCCATCTTAGTGTTTCTTCCAAAAAATTTTCGATTTCGCATTCTATTATAACCCCGCACATATTTAATAAATAAACTTTTTATCAAAATTATTTTTAATGAAAAACTTTTTAGTAAAAAACTTTGTAATAAAAAAACTATTAAATAAAAAAGCTGTTTATATAAAAATTAAATAATTAAATCAACCACCGACACATCTTACCCGGACAAGCTCCATCGACACACTGACGCCCCCCCACCACTTTTAACATGTATATATTAACTTATCCCCCCTCCCCCTACCAATAACCCCTTCCTTTACTTTAATTGGCTGTTAGTCACGTGATGAATTTCCCCCCCTCGTTCCCTACTTTCCCCTCTCACCGTCACTCGTTTTATAACCCGCTCAAACTACTACTCCCTATCCACCCCCCTCTCCCAACTTTACCACCACTTTCTTACACATCGACTAAACATTATTTCCTTTATAATTCTCACTACACTTAATCGATACGTATTGATCATCAATTTTAAAATTATCGGTTTTTTAACATTGTTACTATAATTTCAAAAACTTCATTTGAATACCATTAATGAATACTACTTCAACATGACTTATTTCTTAGCTATATCCAATCGATTCCCAATAAAATCTTATTGTCAAATATTTCATTTTCTGCTTGTTTATGAATCTAATAATTAAAAACTTAAAAGAAAACAAAAAAACCCTGAACTGCCACCTGGCATCAAGATGCGAACTTAGGTCTTCGCCTAGCCCACCGAGGCAGCACCATGCTCTCCAAAACTCTAAAAATACATTGTACAAAATGCTCTAAATGCTAAAAAGTTTGATAGGAACAAAAAGCTTTGAGGAATGAAAAGCTCCAGGGAAACAAAAGCTTGCCAAACATGGCTGACAGGTATTTATAACACACGATCATTCCTCTCGAACTTTCGACATTATTCAACAATCCAGACTTGCATGACTGGAATCTGCATTTCTAAGCAAACCTGCCAGTGTGTCTGCCATACTACAGATGTGTTAATGTGGAACAGGGAACGAAAGAGTGTTGACAGCGGCATCCAGTGTCCCTGGAAGGCTTCCACATGCTGAAGGTACCAGAAGGATCCAGAGCACACGACAGTCTAGTGGCACCACCGCATCCATCACCCCACCCCTTACCTGTCTACAACCTTACTTAAGGCCATCGGCCTGTGCACACTACCAGGACACTACCCACAAAGGAATCTACAAGTGCTGCAGTAACAATAACCTCTGCAGACTTCCAGGAGCAATGAACAAAATAAACTTAGACTGTAAGATTGTAACAGAACAAACTAAACATCCACGATACTGACTGTAAAAAAGTTAATTCTCTAAAACCAAAATATTAATTAAAATTAAAATCCATATTTACATTTCTACTTTTTTGTGCATGGATTAAATAAAAAAAATAATTAAATAAACCACCGAAATTTAAGCATCGTGACAATATTACCATATTCTCATGCACTCGTAAAAGCACATTTTAACATTAAATGTGCATAATACTAACTCGCGCACCTTTATCATCGAAGCAAAATTTAATATAGGCTTGTCATCTTCGCGAGCTCCATTTCAAATATCTACCAACAGCCTTAGTAAAATCTCGCACAAAGGAAAGAACTATTCAACTCGTAGCATACGTCTCCAACTCTTTAAACTCAAATTCAAAATGTAATGTAAAGCTGCGACCAATAATGAAAATGTAAGCCCAGATATATTATGGTCACATACAGTCAAAGAAACCAAATACAAAATTAGTCGATACATACATTAAACATCCTGTGACCTATATCTGAAGGGAGTTTTGAAGAAGGGAGCCTAAATACATAGTTTTGAAAACCTTGCACCTATCACAATTAAATACACTATGTTCGCGGCCATCTCACGAAGAATTGTGGTTGGGGTGGAGGGGGAGCCACTCTCCTAACACTCAAGGAGCACCCCCTCCGCAAGCACCTCCCAGCACACGCGCCGCCGAACTGACCAGGTGCGCCACCGTGCATGCTTGAAGTGTGGATGTAGAGGAAGAAGGGGATACAGTGAGGTTGAAGGCAGAGGAATAAGCTGAGAAGAACTGTAAATATATTGCCTCGAGTTAGTGCCTAGTTCCAATGAAGCTTCAATCGTAAACCACCATCACCCACTTGTTCAGGTAGCACTGGTGAAAGGGCAGCAACATTAGAATGAGTATGTATTTTTGCTTGCTCACATTTCTAGCTTGCAAGACCTGGGCCGAGCATTTTGGGTTTTTAATTAGTAATTACATGTTACAGTTTTGTTTGAATTGAGTCATTATACGATACCAGCACTGCCCATGTGCACAACTTATGGCCAACATGTAAAATGCTCGCCCCAACTGTTCGTCAGTGTTTAGTGCAGTCGGATATATTATCACATGACAGAACTTTATACCTTGCTATCATAACTGATCTTGTTAACCATGTTCACTCCCTCAATACAACAAATATTCTCATGCCATAAGTTTTGGCCAAAACACAAGCTCAAATAGGTTCTTAGTTCCACATGGTCGTGGGCTACCTCAAGATAATTTTTCCATACAGCATATTGTTAGTTTCGGTATAGTATTTTCTTCATAACGAAGCATAGCTTTTTCAGTACAATACTATATTATATTTTGTATGACATGTGCTAATGAAAACTCCGAAGGCATGTCGATAGCACGACACATGGCCACTGTATGTATATGTCTGTACCAGACTACAGACCCAAGTAAACATCTTACACCAAGTACTGAGCTTTTCTTTCACGAATGTCTGAATTGTTTCTTGTGTATGTGAAGCTGAATCGAATCGAGAGTGAAGTAGGTATGCAAATGACACCGCCCTGAGGAACAACGGCAAACACAATACTCCTTGAGGTATTCTCTGTTCCCGACTCAGCCGGGCCAAATAGCATAGTGGCGCCCTCTTCAACATAACTGTGTCTATTTTACATCAACCTAAGGGCAATAAAGAGTAAGTTGGCACCCAGATATTCCAAGAGAATTGTTAATTTCTAGAACCATGCGACCCAGCACACTCCTACATGCCATATTGTCGCAGCCAGCAGCAGCTGACCACATAGTCGCAGAAGTTTCCAACTCCATCAGGTACTGAAGGCTGTTTATGGCAGACTGAGCTCTGGGTCAGCTGATGTGGTCACTGTCAAGGGACACACAGTGCAGACAAGACAGTGGACAGCATGAACAAGCGGCAGATTGTGGCACCTACAGACCAACATACGCCTCGCGCACAACAGGACTTAACCGCAATACAGGATGTGCCCAGAAGGTGTGTGACACTGGTACAGAGACTGACCGGTGTGGAACCGATGGGACCAGCCACTGAGAAATGAGCATTGATGGAAAGCTGTCGGAGTGCAGACCTCGACTACCTAATGATGGCATGCCTGTCTCCATACCTGGGCCAGGCATCAATGTGTCTGAACAGACTGCTGTACATCCACATGCTCGTTAATGGACACCATAGAGCAGTGCTGGTGGATATGGTGCCCTCCACACTTTTATCAGACTGGAGTTTGTGTTAGGGGCAGTGGTGCCCTATGCACTGACTCCATATGCCTCACGACCTGGGGAAAATTCTGCAAGACCTTAAGAATGGCAGAGGAGGTGCAGCTGTGGGATCTGACGATGACCACGACTGTGATCATCATGGACGACCTGATGGAGAATGTTGTGCAGGAACAACTGTGGCAGGAGCAGCAGGAGGCAGTGTTCCAGGTAACAGAGAGATGCCTACATCTGGGCAGCAGCGACTGTCAGGCCTTGTGTGCAGTTGGTGAGTCGAAACCATATATCCTTAAGTGTACGTCTCTTTCCGGCTTAGATCATTATGTGCCGAGTGAATTTCAGGCCCGCATGGCGAGGGTCATCAATGAGTTCGCAAGTGTGTTTGCTTTCTCTGACCTGTTGCATGCCACTGTAGCGGCCGAGTATCATATCCCTACAGATTTGACTTGCCTATGTACACAGGCTGTAAGGGTTTGATGAAAGTTGTTAACTGCAATAAGGTCAAGGACATGCAGCTGAACGGATCGTTCATTAGCGTGAATGTTTGGAGCAGTGTGTGTCCTCCACAAATATAGGTCATATCTAGGGGATTAACAATTCACCCTTCGCAGGGACAACTGCTACAAAACCTGGTTGGACAGTATGCAGTGGCAAGCTAGTGTGATGTGTGCTGAAGATGCAATCATTTGACTTCACAACAGAGCATGTAATGGGCCAGAACAAGTTGCCAGATGTGCTATCACCTGACTAAACTGACAAAGTAATGCCACCGGACATAGAGAACTAGGAGATGCAGTGGTTGGAAGGAGCAATCTCATAGTAGCTCGCCCTTTTTTCGAGTTTAATGTTGGGCTAAGCTTGTTTTTATTTAGTAGTTTCTTAGGGAACTGCACTCCTTCATTTGTAGCATAAAGTCAAATGAGCATACAACTTTTTCACTCTTCAGTCCTTAGAGTAATCTCAAGCAAGTAGCAAAAATTTCGCTCGTCAGCACTTCCCTTCATTCTCCAAGCCAGCTGTGTCGCCACACTTTCCCTGTGTGTGGTCTTGAGGTGCTGTTGGCATGGGAGAGGGAGGAATCCAGAAAACTATTGATCTAAGAGAGCTGCGAGCTGCTGAAAGACAGGTGAGATGAAGCTTGTGTAAGCATGCATGAGGCGACTGGCACACAGAGAGAAAAGGAGAAAGAAGGAGAGTTTGATGCGAAGAGGAAACGGGGTGCATGTAGTTTGAAGGTCAGAGGTGAAGCTTTATAGCGGTGCGGAAAAATACTACTCTCTCCGTCTCTTTTCTGCTGTGTCCCATCTCTTTCCTGTTAATCTTCTAACATTGACCGAGACAGTTTTTATGCGAGCGGTGCTACATTCGTTGGCAAGATAAGATTGGCCACATCAGCAACTCCCTGCTTCCCCAACTCTTTATTTGTATACACTTGGAGTCGAATCATTCGGATACCTGACATTAGAAAACCAAAGCTCACTAAAGTAAATTACTGTAGCACTGTTGCTTAAGGAAATAAAATTGTGTAACAATGAGAGAATGAATTTCCCTACTACTGAAAGGTGCAAAGTTAATAGTCATTGCTTATGCAACTAATGTGTCTTGTGTAACTATTGCGATATTTTATCAGAAAGTTACTACTATCATAAAATTACTAGCAAATACTTATGTAGCTCATTCATATAGTTATAAAATTACTGGCAACACTTTTCAGATTTAAAATAGATACCTCACCAAAATTGTTAAGTTATTTTTTAAACTTCGTACACAATATATAAATCAAATGTAAAAAATGTATTTCAGTCATTGATGTACAGATTTTAAGTATTCTTCAAAAATGTACCTAAGTGTACACTGCTGACTGAAAAATTAAACATTTTAAAACCTCAGTAATAGAAAAACAGCCGGTGAAAAATTTTTAAAGTAACCTCAAATATTAATTTCTGGTGAAATACATATGCTGTGTTTAAAGCTTTAAAATTTATATTTTGCATAATGACAAGTTCAACATAAATATTCTGACTGTGCCAGTTATTATTGAAAATTAATTTTGATAACGCAAATGATTATGTAACTTAAAAATTTAATAACAGATTTTTACTATTGCCAATAGTCTGTGAAAGGAACTCAAGGTGAGCAAAGCTCCAGGAAATATGAGCTTTGTAGTGTGATCTAGCTTCTTTATTCCTAAGGAACTTAAGCTGAAGCTCAATTCCTTTACTTTAAATAACTTGAGTTGAGCTGGGCTGCAATTTCTGAGGAGTTTCCCTAGCACTCGGAAGATGTTATATCCACCCTACACGAATGAGCAGCTGTACAATGAGGGGGCGAGCACCCTCTAATAAACTAATCAGAAATATCTAAAAAAAATAGGCTTTATTTTTCTTAGTAAAAACTAGCGAACAACTGTCTATAAATCAACAAGGCATAGATATTAGCAACATGAAATGTTGCTCACAGAGTAATACTTTGTATTAAACCAGTCTTCCTTCCTGTTATTTAAAACCACCGTAACATAATCTTTCAAATAAGCTGGAGGTTTCCTACTTCTTCAGCTATAATGCAATGTTCCTTCAGCAGCTCCAGTTTTGTTGTATGCTACGGGTGCTACTAGCGCTGGCATCTTTTCCGACATTTGCGATGATTCCAGTTCGGTTTGTGAAGGCAACACTTCATTACCTGGAACTGCTAACATAATAACTTACTTTGTGTTTGTAATATTTCTTGCCCTGTTGTTAGATGCAGATTTTCAAAATCATGCACTACATCAGGTGCAGGTGCAAAGTCTCTAGCAGAAACTGTAGTCTCACGCCCATCCGGATACTTAACATACGTGTAATAAGAAATACCTTCTAATAAGGTTACTTCTTCTACCAGAGGATCATATCTCGAGGTTTTATTGTAAATTTGTAAGAGTATCAGGCCAAATTGTAGAAGCCAAGTTGGTGCTGACTTCCCATCACCAGAGCGGCGTGGATGTTTAAATGTCCATTCCTGAGGGGTACAAATAGTTGTGGTACACAAATGTGAGGGAATAGCATGAAGAGCATCTTCAACAACATCCTCCCAGTAATTTATACTCAAAGATGTAGATTTTAGAGCAAGGCCTATTGTTTTCCAGATTATTCCTACATATCTCTCTGCTTGATCGTTTACCTTAGGGTTGTAAAGTGTGCTGCGACTGGTGGTAATATTTTGCTCGATTTATAATTCTTTAACTTTCTTAGACATAAAAGATTGTCCGCGATCTGAATGGATGTACGCTGGAGTGCCAAATATTGTGAAGATTTGTATTAACTTTTCCACCACTGTTGTAGACGATGTGTCCCGACATGAAATTGCAATAGGAAATCTTGAAAACTCATCAACAAATATGATATGGTAATGCATTTCAGTCGCCGATAGGAGAGGACTTTTAAATTCACGGTTAAGTCTTTCAAATGGCAAAGTAACGTTGATAATAACAGATTGATTTCTGATGAAATTAGGTTTTTTTATCTACAAAGGTTCTGCATTTAGCGATAATACGACAAATGTCTTCAAGAGCATATGGTAGATGTTTACTTCTCACCCAGTGATTCAAACATGTGACTCCAGGATGTCATAACACTTCAAGCAAATTATTTAACTTAGCTTCTTATTATTTATCAAATACTAAGCATCAGAGGCCTTATTTTCTTTCCCTGGATGGTAAATTATATTTAAAGGGCCCATTTCTTGCCTTTTGTCTAGGCCTGGTCAATTCGATGCCTCCCTGTCGTGTGGCCCTCGTGACAACTAAAGCCTCCTTTTCATAGGCACTGGTGTTCACTTCAGCCTGCATCAAAGTCCTACTCGCATAGGCCACCAATAAATTTCCTTCCTCCTCTCTTTGAAAAAGAACGGCGCCTACAGCCGTAGAGGATGCATCGACTTGTGAAAGGAAACTTTTACTGAAATCAGGCAACGTTAAAATCGGAGGGTGGGAAATGACATAGTTCAGCTGATTAAATGCTTTCTCCTGCTCTTCGCCCCATACAAAGGCTAAGTTTTTCCTTTTTAATTTATTTAAGGGCTTGCACAAAGTGGTGTAGGACTTAATAAAATGGGAGGAATAACCTAACATTTATATAAACATCATGATGCCCTTTAATTTTTTGGGCATAGGAAAATTTAGTTAGGGACTATTTTCTCTGGATCGATCAATAGTTATCCTTTTGATACCATAAACCCCAAAAAACTAATATCAGTTACTCCCCATATTACTTTATCAGGATTGGCTGTGAAACCCAACTTCCTTAGTTTATCCAACACAATCCTAAGGTGTTTTAAATGCTCAATGAGACTCCTAGAAAATATGCAGGTAACACCGCATTTAAATCTATGACCGAATAAACCTTCGCCTCTCCCAGATATTCTAACACATTATCTACATTAGGAGCCGGAAAATGGTCAATATGGACCCTACGGTTCGCCAGGCAATAATCGACCACCAAACGATATTGGCCTTGTTTTTTCTTGGATACCAAATATGCGGGCGAAGCAAGCTCAGAATTTGAGTTTTAAACAATTCCGTTTTCCTTTAACTCCTGCACAATTCTCCTAAATTTCTGTGACTTCGGAGACGCACACTGATATGCTTACACCGAATGGGCTCCTCATCACTCATTTTAATTTTATATGGGTAATCCTTACAACAATCCAAATTCTTCATGACTACATCTGAATATTTAGGCAACAAGTCTTTTAACTTCATACATTGCTCCTCATTTTCCCATGCGTCCCTGCCCTCGAAATGATTACACATGTTCAAATTGCTCCTTGCCTTCACCAACTTTATTCCTTCATTTTCTGAATTAATACCAATTTAAAAATATTTAATCCTAAAAATAGACAGTGGCCTTAGACTCTGACAAAAAATTTAATTCCAATACCATAGGAGAAATTAAACCTAGTAGGATCCAAAAATGTTTTGTCAAAGCATAATGCTTGATTTTAAAGTGCAATCTTAACCTAACTTTAACACTACACGTCACACCATTTGCCACATAGAGTGTGAAACCTTTCATCAGTAGTCATTCCCATTCCTAATTCAGGAAATTTCTTTACTAACGTACTGTCTTCCTCCCGACTGATAAAAATAACTCGCCGCCCCCATATCTAGCAACGCCTCTAGCAGTTCTCTTTAACTTTTGCAGGGATTAACAATTTTTGTTCCCCTTAAGGAATTTTTTGCCATTACCGCTATCCCTTCATGTTTTCCGTGTTTATAATCACCTTTCCCCTCTTTACAATCACGCTTCAAAAGACCAGGTTTCCCACAACCATAACAAACCATTTCCTTTGTGGTAGACCTACATACACGCGCAACGTGTCCTACTTTTCCACAATTAAAACACGTAATTGCAACATTTTCCACGCGTCTGGCGCCCCATCCCACTACTACCACTACCTCCGTGCATTGTGGGCAATCTATCCTCGCGTACTTCAGACACGTACTTAACCACTACTACCACTACCTCCGTGCATTGTGGGCAATATATCCTCGCGTACTTCAGACGCGTACTTAACCACTACTACCACTACCTCCGTGCATTGTGGGCAATCTATCCTCGCGTACTTCAGACGCGTACTTAACCACTACTACCACTACCTCCGTGCATTGTGGGCAATCTATCCTCGCGTACTTCAGACGCGTACTTAACCACTACTACCACTACCTCCGTGC
>PNEQ01134466.1:0-17812 GCA_003012365.1 Medauroidea extradentata | reverse complement strand
CTACTACCCTGGTTCGCTCACCTATACTTGCTGCCCGTCTCTGCCTCGTACAACGCAGCTACATAAACACGATTATCAACCTCCTGCCCATGCCTTAAATTCCTCCAAACACCTCGAGGTCGCATGCCCCACACTTAGACCATGGGCAAAAGGATATATGTTCTCATTTAGAATATTTACAATTTTATTTTCGGTATTATCGATGTCCACTGTGGATATACAATCTAGCACTGCCTTCATATATTCCAACACCTGTTCACCAGTTTCTGAAAATGTTCAACATGTTTTCTAACTAAATCTATTTTTGCATGTCTCGGACAAAATTGAGTCCATAAATTTGTTTTATGTACCTTCATTCTTCCTTTCCACTGACACCGGGCAAAATAATTTGCAAACTAAATCTAATACATTTATTAGCCAAAGCTTGCAACAATGTAATACTATAAGGAAATATTTTCAAGGTGACCACGCTATAAACTTCAGTTCAAAAATTTAGCGAATCGTGTTCGTTTGCACTTCTTAACCTTCTTACCGCATCCAAGGAAGAGCGTGCTTGCTTAACTTGAATGACAGACAATAATGCCGGAGCCCCTATCTGAACTTTCTCTCCAGCTATGGAAGGATCCAACTCAAGCGGCGCCTTAATAACTTCGGCCAGTTTGCGTTTGAGCTCGTCGATACCTTCTGCCTCCCCTACCTCGAAACCCGCAGTGACCAGATTCGATCCGATAGATCCAGGACGTCATTGTTAAACTGTAACACAAAACCAAAGGGAACAGCACACTGCCCAAAATAGCAGGGTTGAAAGGTCCCACTCCTTGCCCCCTTGGCTAGGCCCGACAATTCTACACCTCCTTGTTGTGTGGACCTCGTGACAAAAGAAATGGCGCACAATAGCCCTAGCCCTTATAACCACAAGACATGGAAATTTCGATTTTACTAAATTATTTTGGAATCCTTTTTGTGTTGTCAGCTTCGGTGTTAAATACGTTTTACAATTTACACAATTCAAAATGTTTAATTTAGAAACAGTTTGTGGCTACACTGTATACACAATCAACGCCTTAATAACATTATATGTATCAAAATCGAAGCCACTAAAGGTACGCGAACTGCATGAAGCAATGCCGCCATTATTGCACTGAAATTTACATGCACATTTCATTGGCACCTCGTACTCTATCATCATCGTACCTGCATTCCTGGGATACGATGTTCTGCTGGTTACTGCTGCACAGCCAGGACCTGACCCCTGTCTCAACGTGACTGGTCCTCCTCCTAGGAACTGCCACTCGTCCTGGACTCGCACCCAACAACCACATAATGGATATCCCCAGAGTCGACGCCTCACGAACTGCATCCTCCTCGTCGAAGACTAGAACACGGCCTCCACGTAGTGAATACTCCCCAGCATTGACTTCTCTCGAACTGCCTCCTCGTCCGTTATTGCCCTCGTGTACTACGAGGTGTAGAAGTGGGTCAGCTACCAGCCCATTCCTCTACGTCGTAGTACAGTCGACTGGCAGGCACGTGTTCATTATGTCATTTATGATTGCTGCATAGTAATTACGTAGTACTGTTGTCCTTATCTGCTCGCTAATTCCATTACTAGTTGCCTTTACTACGTGCTCCACCAACACAACTCTTTCAAGACCAGCGGTCGAATATCATGAGCTGTGTTGTCTAACCATGCCGCATTAACTCCTCTAGCGACGATGACTCACTGCGCAGTACTCCTCGGGGCTCGGGCTCGCTCGAGACAGCCGCGCACCCCTAGTGGCTATCCTCCTAATTAAAACTAAAAGAAGCTCGTTCCCACAGACAACAAAATTTCACCATACAATGTACAAATAATTATGAATACAAAACCTCTATATATGTGTACACAAACATTAAATACTTTATGGTATTAAAAACTACCAATATCATATAACATGTTCCTAAAATTATGAAGACATTCTATAATACTGTCCCTAGCTTCGTGTATATTTACACGTCTCGTCCACAGTGACGTCACTCAGTTCTCACTCCAGGGACGGTCACGTTTCAATATCATAATGGAAGCATACCGTCTCCAAATGCCAACACACATAGTATTTTTCATTTTTGATTTTACCAGTCTTTTTGGTATCTAACATAAAAGAGACTGTCTGCTGGTCCGTTGTCAATCTGAAATACCCTCCCGAAAGGAAATGTCTCCATTTTCGAATAGCTTCAACGATAGCCTGATTTTTTTTTTTTTTTCAAAAGATGAATTACATATTTAGTCTGTGATAGAAGTCGAGAGAAGAATGCAGTGAGAATGTGTGGCAGCAATTGGATTTTCAGAAACATCAGTTTCAGTCGTGAACATTTCTTAAATATAAATGGATGAAATAGTAGCATTTTCTATTTCAGTCTTTAGAGAGTAAAATGTTTTGAGTGTTTCAGCATACGAGGGAAAATCACAGCAAGGCAAAGGAAGTATTTTTTTTTAGAACTTGGGACTTTGACTTAAGGGCATCGTCTACCCACGCGTGAGAGGCTCAAAAGCGACGGAGCAGTTAGGTCGACCTTGAAGCGCGCATCATATGTCGTATCGCCTTAACGAGCCAAGCCCTGAACTAGCGTGCAAAATGTTCGCGCCAAATGATTTTTACTAAGAGACACTAAGCAGTGGCCATATAATTTTACTAGTGGGAAGTCGGCAACTAAGTTCAGTGCAAGTCGCAACCTGAGTGTCACGTGCACACGGTTAGTACATTCTGAAGTACGGAAGCCTGGATAGGCCATGTTGGAGGACTTAGAAACAGTATTTTTAATGAGTGTGACGTCTTAACATTGAGGTTCCGACCTTGTCTGAAGTTTGTTTTCTTTTCGTATGTTGGCACAACGTGCACACGTGGAATATTTTCGTAGAGAAAACTTTACGAACACACTGCAACGCATTTGAAGCATGGGGTAGGTGGCCTTCTTAAGAAGTGTGAAAACATCCCTAGGGCTCTTTTCAAAGAACTGTGGTCTGAAGGAGGAGAAAGTCCATGGATGAGTTGAAGACGTTCAGGGTCTGGTTTCTTATGAGATATAATCTGAGTATTTTCAAGCAATGAAGAGGAAACGTACTCTTTTCATTGGTTGTTGACTGTCAAATTGTACTTATTTACAGCATTCATATTTTTTTCTCCTGATTTTCATCATGCTTGTGTTGATTTTTTCCACAATAGTATGATCGTCTATTTATGCAAAGATATCCTTCGATTTACGGTTACTGTTAGAAAAGTAGAATCACCATTTTTAACTCCAAAAGTTATACCGATAAACTGGAACAGCTAACTACAGGCTTCTAAAGCAGTATATGTTCCGTATTTTTCCTCAATGGGTACCTGGTGGTACGCACTGCGTAAATCGATTTTACTTAACTCGCTACAACTAGCCACTCTATAGACAATATCGTCAATTCTTGGGAGTGGATAAGCGTATAAAGGAGTGAACCTATTTATCGTCTGGAAGTAATCAACTGTTAAACTCTTCTTATGATTATCGTTTGTGACGATGTGAACTTGCGCTCTTCAAGGGCTATGACTTGGCTCATTAAGCATACATTCAACATCAACCTCCATGAATGTGTTTAAAACAGTTTATAAAATTCCACAATTTGAATAAAACTGTTTCAAATTTCCCATTTTTCTTACAAATTTCCTAAATAGGAATAAACTTATTTGCTTTATGTGAAAAACCAGAGAAAATAAGTAGGTGTGAATAATGGTTGATATAGTTGTTATTGCCAGAAGTTAATTTAAAACAAATATGATGGATGCTAAAATTTCAAAGTCACCTCTCAGCAATAATAGTATTTATAAACATTATTAGTTTGTGTAAAAAATTAGTTTATGTAACATGCGTACACAGCGGTATTGTTAAAAATGTATGTATAAAACTTTATAAATAAACCAGTTGAAAACAAACTAATTATTTTTCGAACACTGCATACAAATGAAAGCCAGTTTCCACAGCTGAAGAAACATTTGTTTACATAGGAAACATTCAACTTTTTACATTATATATCAACCCTTTTTTTTACTGCGTTAGTTACTTATCCAGAGTAACACAGTAAGTACATGCCCGTCCATGAAGGCAACACAACCACGTTATTAAAATATGTGACATTATCTAACTACTGTGTTAGTTACTTATCGCGAGTAACACATGTATGTACAGTCATGGACACAAAAAAGTAGGTCAACTCGTGAAGGTGGAAATTTGTCTAAATCCCGCTTCGGGTATGTTCGGAAGGCAGGCCTTCGCACAGGCGTCTGATGAGCGCGAGGCGTCACACAACGGCAAGCGAAGGCTGTGTGGAAAAAGGACACAAATCGCAACAAGAAATTGCGGTTAACAAGTTTTTAGCCGTCTTTAGTAGAGAATAACCGTGGATGATATTTCATGGTCATAAGTAATTGTACATATAATGAGGAGTAGAATTATTGACGTCGTGCCACAAACATATCAGAATTCGGTGTATTATTAGTCGATATTATTATCTTTCAGTTTAATTTGTATTAATTCTACAGATATTTACTTTCACATTCTAATAAAGTGTTGCCTGTTCCTCATCTTTATTTTGCAATTAGTGCATATACAAAGCAACAAAAGGTTTATTAGGCAGCAAAAATACTCGGCAACTACGATACTGAAATGTTTTGAGAGCAGGAGAATTGGAACATTTCAGAACTGGAGTGGGGGAGAGGTTACATCTTGGAACAATAAACCCCTTACCTAAATTTCGTTAAGAGTGAAATTTGATTCTTTGGAAATCATTACTCTTACGATGTCCATCACGAAAACACTATGATATTAATGATAAAACAACGTGCTTTCAACCTTCAAGGAAATAATATTACAAGGTTACCTTCGTGATAATATGCATGCACATTTCATATTTCTATGAATGTTACTTAGCACTTATTATTCGGTAGTACGAGATTACATGTGTTACATGGGATATTTGTTGTAATGTGATAATCTTAAAATGTTGCTTCCCAGCAAGTCGTTGAAAGTACAAATATTTTCTTGAATTTTATAGTAACAGCGATTCTACTAACTCGCATATCACTTCCCGGTCCTCCGCACCTTGTAATCTCAGACTTGTGGCGCAGATAGAATACAGTCAACATTGAATTAAACATAAACGTTAACAACATACCTCTTCTTAAATGGCGTACAAAGCTAAAGCTAGTCATCCACCTTTCGTCTGTGGATCGGTTAATTACGTGATCTACAGCCAATCAGCAGCCTCATAAAATGTTATCCGTCCATCAAAACCGTAGCAAACTTTAACTCTTGACGACGAAGAAAGCGCAGCCTTATTTATAAAGTGACCTTTGAACACACATAGAAGACTGTGATGTTTTTTTTTTTATTTAATTGTTTTACTTTAAATGCCTATGATTTCTTTGTGATTTAATTGGTTTCAACAACTTTCAGTATTTTCTATTCAGCTACTTATTGGAACGTATTTTCTACTTTATGAAGAGATTTTCTTTTGGCCAGCAATAACGTCTAGGTCTTTAGCGCTAGTGAGGGATGACGTGATATGAGTATGGAGCGGCGCCGGAATGTAGGGTGGGGGAAACGGAAGATCCTCGAGAAAATCTGCCGACCAGCGGTATCATACGCACGGTTCTCACATGCGAAAGTCCGGGAACCGACCCCGCTAGGAATTGAACCCGAATCACCTTGGTAGGGAGGCGAGTGCTCTACTGCTTGATGAACCTAAGTGTAGCCCCGGGTAGGGGAGGTAAGAGCGCTAGTGTTTCCAGCAGCTCGATTCTCATTCGGGGCGACCGCGAGTTAACAGGAGTTCTAACTGGACTCGTACTCGATCCAACAAGACATGTTTGAAATACAATTGTCATCTAGACCGAGCAGCGCTCTAACGGGACTTGTAACAGGACCGGCCTAGTGTAGGCACTGCGGGCTGCGGTAAGCAAGATAGCCAACCTTGGTAGCGAGTCTCTTCAGTTACATGTACAGAGAAACTGCCATATTTATTTGTGTATGCCGACCAAGATTTTGGGATTTTATATTCGAGGAGGATCCATTCTAAAATTGTGCACCTACATTGAGTATAATTTTACAAAATTGGTTTATTATGTGTTCACATGGGCGTAAAACAATACGCACTCTTGTAATATCCATCGTGCACATGACACGATTACATACGTACGTTCGTAAATATACAGGTCTAGTTTATTGATAGTAGCTATTGCATAAAATAATTCACTCAATATAAATTTACCAGCGAGTACAATAATGTTACAACAATATAAACATTCGTTACGCTCATGTAAGTAAAGATTTCGATTTGTAGGTTAGGTTGAGATAAACTGCTCCGTTATTCAAATTCGTACGTGCAAACATAATGTTTTATCAACAGCAATGTACCACTCGTGTTTAATTTCAGACATATGATACTTGGGTGAAAAATAATGTGATCCTATATCAAGTTGTTAAAAAAAGGCAAAGTTAAATTGTTAAAAAATAATGTCCCAGTACTAGGCCTACTGCATGTTTAGAGATTAGAGATAGGGAAGTTGTTGATTCTGATGAAAGTCATAACTGATACTTTATAAACCATAGAACAAAATACATTGTTATGGGTTTCGTCACAACGTAAACAAAACGACACATTTAATTATATACAGTACATCTGAAAATGTTTCAAAACACTCTATTAAGTTAATGGAATTTAGTACTTGAATTATAGTCATTGAACATGTATGCCATTGACATTGTCAAGTACAGAAAATCAGTTCGGTATAAACTCACCATCAGTTAATGTTCTTTCCAAGAATTTGTTAAAATCATAATGGGGATTATTTAGCAGTCGAAGCCAGCCACAGTTACAAAATCATGCACCAACTTCTTTGTCGATTGTCTTTTCTTTCTATACAAAAAATCATCGTTATTCTGTCATTGGCCAGCGAGAGAAGTCTTGCGCTTGGGTACACTATAATTCACGGAACTCGCAGATAGCCTCGTGCAGGATGCCCCGTTATTCGCTTACATTTAACTGGACCAGTTAAACCAGGAAATGTAGCGGGATGCCGCTAAACGAGAATCATAACAATTCCTTTACAAGCGGTGAACACTGTTAGTGTAACAAGACTCCAGTTCCACGCCGACTTGAAGGAGAACCGAGCTCCTGGTCGCCGTGTGAAGGCAGAGGAGGGGAATGTCTTGGAGTCCTCCCTGTACACTTCATTCATATTGTAAGCGACTATCAATTGGCCTGTGCAATGATATAACTTGTAGATACGCGGTGCAAATAGACACGACATGGGGGCCTAAGCTCGAACTGCACTCGTATACGAAATGCTAAATTTTCTGACACAACTCGCATGATTTTAAAAAAATGGTAAGCTCGAACCATACGAGAGCCCTCGTATACGACGAGACCGTGCGAGTTGGTACTCTCTCGGTAGGCACCGTTCGAAATGACAACTCGTATACGTCGAGTGCAATTAACAGACAACATGGCCGCCAGGGCAAACCTGACCTCCTTGAAATAAAGGGAGTTTGACGGCACACGTGGAATATAAGAATTATGTTTCTGCGCGGAACACAATAAAACACCAGTACAAAGTTACTATGACTGAAAACTACTAATTAATGGTGACTATAATGACAATTTAATAACTTACTTAAATACTTAATAACTTCGCCTTTGATATGTGATTGTAGTAGGCGAGTGGAGTGACAACCTTATTTCCATTGGGTTTCTAACTGTGTTGTGTAATAAGTTCATATAAATGAATAATAAAAATTTAGTCGGAGCTGCAGCGTCATTACAGAAATTTTTAGCTGCCGTGAGTTCAAAACTTGGTCAAGGCAAGTCAAATTTTTTACACAGTTAGTTGTTTTATTTTTGTCTTCATGATATTGAAAATTTGATTCGAACGAATACTTACAAGAATTATAAGCGTGTGAAACTGTTAATGATTTAACTTTAATTATAAGTTCTATGATGATCAGAGCAACAACTATAGGTCTGTACACTGTTGGCGAGTGTTAAATATTAATGCTACTACCATTAGGAGAAGTAGAATACTAATAAGTATGCTATGATAAAGCAGAAAGCAAAATAGCATATTAGATTTAGGGCCTACAAGGTATACACGTCAATGAATTTTGTATTTCCTTAAATTTTGCGGAAGCTCTGCGTTGTATTTGCTCCTGTTTTTCTCCCAGGTATGTACGGTACTTACTGTCAGTTTATGGTAAGCATACTTTTTTATGTTTATATTATTACTTATCGAAATTTTATATCATAAACATTTATGTGCGACAAGCATGCAATGTGTGCAAAACAGAAATAGTTTAAAATTAATTTCAACAAAAAACTGTAGGGGTTTCCCACATACTTAACGAAACTGTGGTACATGTTTACAAATGCGAAAAGTGATAGGTAGGAAAACCATAGAGATTAAAGGAGGTAACATAAAATAAAATCCACAACACCAAAATTCATATCAAGAAAACATTTCACATTTTAAAATGATTCATAAAATTTAAAAAAAAAAAAAAACTAGTTCAGCTGAGTACTACTTTCAGTGTGTGATGTAAGTAATATACTGTAAGTATTTTATTTGAATGTCCATCCATCTTTTCAATATGTTTTCAGAATGTGTTGCAAAGTTTACAAGTAGTGAAGAAAAAATTTGTAATATTCTGCTCTTACGGTCAGTAATTACTCTGTACAACTAAGATAGTTAAAATATTTTACGTTGCAAACCTAATTTTCCTATGTAAAAAATACCAAACTTTATGATGATACTAACTTAAAATTCACAGAACAAATTATATGAAATAATCTAATTAGGGGGGGGGGGGGAAACTTGGTTGCTAGAACTGAGTAACACTCCAGTCTCTGGATTCCAAACAAAGGAAGTCTGACTGTCTTATAAATCGCTAAGCATCATACGGCTATAGAAGCTTTACACCGCGTCAATAGACCAATATATTTAGTGTTGGTAGCGCAAGGTGCAGTAGCACTTTCTGGAATGGCGTCTTCAAGAAGCAGATAAGTTTGTCTTGAGGCACCAACATTTACTAGCTAACCTCGACGCGGACCTCTGCACTATCTGTCTCATTCGCAGATTAGTTAAACGAAACAACGGTGGCACAAACCCTTTTCCTGTAATTATAAATGGCGCCTTGTAAAAAAGTTATAAAATCTGTGATACAGTCACACCCGGCTCGTTCGAAAATGTCACTATTACTTATTTTACTCTCTAGCTATGCCAGTGATATATTACTTTTCGCCAGTGAACAAAATACTGTCACTAATATCTTTCATCCCCACGAAATAATATATTATATAGATTATCGGCAACACACCAAAATACATTTACAATTGAATAAAATCAAAATGTACATTAATATAGGGATGTGTAATCTGAATACTGATTAGTGTTTGTAAAAATGAAAACAGTAATGATACCGGGAAAATTAATATAATTAAACAAATGTAATAAATTTAATAAATTCACGTAAATTGTCATCTCTACATTAATGTTCTGTGATAAAATATTTCCTCACATATAAATAATTAGTTATTTATTAAAATAATATTACCTGTTGCGTAATGTCAATTAAGAAACGAACCAAATTCATAAAATATTACCTTATAACATACGGAATTCTTTTTGTCAACACTGGGAAAAACTATAGTAAAAAAGTTATTTATTTAGAATAAAACATCAAAATCTTTAGTGTAACAACTGTTTACTTTTGGCTGGGCTGGTCATATGTACGACGTAACATTTTGTGTCTGGAAAATAAGTGCCGCATAAATAATGTGAAGACTCGTAAATAACTTTTTACTAACTACTATGTATGTATATTAGTTTACAATAAATCATTTAATGTGGTGACGATCGAGTGATCAGATATTGGTTTTTCTGTTACAGCTTTCCTAATCCCAAATAATTTTAACTGTATTCATATATTATGTGAATTTATTGTCAAATTACGAAGTTATGTTACATTTCTACTTGTAAAAAGATAAGTTTCAAAACATAACGCGCATTAAAAACCGATTCCCAAGATCGTAAAAAACACTTTTCCACACAGCTGTACTTGACTTTCAGTATCCTGACTGATACAAAAATTACCAAGGGTCATGTAAGAACATGTTCTGCAGATTTACCAAAAATACAACTCGCAGCAAACCTTTCAATATTCTCTTTTTTACGTTCCGTCATTTCAGAATGAATTAAGTTGTGTCATCATTTCCTTCTGCAACATTCTGGCTACTCTTGCTGTCAAACCGGCCGTTAGCTTGCACTGAGCAGGTTTAATATTTTTACAGTGTTAAATCAAATACATTCGGTTATATTGTGGTAGGTGATATACGGTATATTATTGAAATTTGTTTCCAGTTATTGTTAAAATATAACATAAAAGTCAAACATAAAAATGGTAACGTTCGTAACTATAAATAATTTTATTTTTAAGAATCAATGTCTTTGTACTCGATAATGTTTCATATACTACGCCAGAAAAGTTGTGTTAAACATCTTATTATTTTTTATAATTGAGTATTATCTATATACGAAAGATTAAAAATATTTCACTTTCTTTCAAAGTGATTTATGTGTTCACAAAAGGCAACGAAATATATGTATTAAATCGATAAATACTTAAGAAATTCCAAAGTAATATCATTTTGCCCGTTTTCATTTTTTTCAGTTCCACGATTTTTAAATTCACCGCCACGCAAGTGTCAAAATATGAACTGGACTTGTGATTGGCGGCCTCCCGTCAAAACTTTTTACTTTCTCGCTTCATGGATGCCAACCTTACTAAACGATACACACTTCCACTCGAACGCTACTCCCCTCGAATACGTAAGGCGTATACGAGTAGCTGAGGGCCTATGCTCGAGTTTTCGTTCGTATGCGAATCGCCCGCCTGACCGCTCGAAATGTGTTGTTGGTATTCTTGAACATTCTGCCGTCCTCGTACACGAGATTCGTATACGAAAATCTACTCGTGTGGTGGCACGCAGCCGAATTGGGGATTTCGCATACGAGAAGCTGTAAAAACCGAAGCTATGGAGCAAGATTTCAACAATTATATGCATATATATTTTTTATTTTTAAGTTCCCAATAATGTTTAAATAGAAACTCGCTACTAATTAAGTTAAGTGTTAAATATGTTAATAAGCTCTTTGCAATAGTATATTTAGTTTAGGAAAAAAAATACACGCTCTTAATTACACAAATAATACTGTATGTATTAATTCTGAATAAGCTATTTTAAAGTAAATATACTAACATTTTTTAGTTAAAGCCACTCACATTGAATTTTATGAGTCACAAAATTTTGCTATTGACTGAAACATACAAATTTGTGCCTTCAAAGAACTCAGTAAATTATTAACAAAAATGCACTAAGATACAGGCAGCACAGTAAAAAAGAAAAACATTATGTAAAGAGTAGGTAGTTGACTGTAGGAAAAGATAACTGTGTGCTAGGTTCTATTAGTGTATCTACATAAAGTATTTTTTTTACATTATTTGTGTATTCCAATATGTTTTGTTATTCGTCTGTGAACAGTTGTAACAGTGTAAAATAAAATTTGAACATTCGCTGTTGAATCACATAAAGTTCAAAAAGCAACAATGTTATGAAAAATTGGGTAGTACCAGACAGTTTTGTTACTTTCGAATTTCTTTACTCATTATATACAAACCCGAGGATAAAGTTCTCGTAATATTTTATAATTGTGATGGCTGTTAAACAATTAATGCGGGTGGTTAATTTTATTTGAGTAAAATACTGAGACAAAAAATTCTACATGTTAACAGTAGGTACTTGGCCTCTTACATAAAACTCAACAAAATTTGCTCTAAATTTAATTAAAGTGTCTCAAATTAATTACGTGAAATTATTAACATAACTATATTTTTATAGATTAAAACCATTTAACTTAAAGTTTCTTGAAGCCTTAGTTTCGTTAGTCTTACCCTAAAAGTGTTCTTTATTTAACCCACCTAACAGGAGAAGGTAACTCTTTATGTTCAAATGTGTGTTATTTATTTTAAAAATTACATTTTGGTCTTTAGAAAATGTGATATGTATTAATGCCATTTACCGGAGAAGCGCAGATTAATATTTATATGTGCCTACATTTGTGTCTTTAGTTGCTTTGTCTATACAAACGGAAGATAAAGACTCGTCTCATTGTGTCTAAAATAGAAAATTACGTAAAATAAATCAATATTTCGTAAATTTATTTTTCTAGCATGAAATTATTAATGCATTTATTGAAATAAAAAAATATTCATCTGTGGCGGGTTTCAAACCCGAATACTTTCATTAGCAAGCAAGCATGCTACCGTAGCACTACGAGTACTACATGAAACAAAGTCCAAAAATATGATATTTATTGCCTGTAAGGTGCAAAATCCTGTTTTTCGATTATTACGACATTTCCTTTTGTGTTTGACCGAGTAAGTCACACTAACATAGTTTCTGCTAATATTAAGATTATTCTGTCATGCTCATTAACATTTTAAATCCCCTATTTATCACAGAAATTCATATTTTGTAATTCGAGATAGACATTCGAATAGCCGCCATCTTGTCGACCAACGGTGCTCGCTTCGTACACTTATTTCGTATACGAGTTCAAGACAGTGGGGCATACCTATTTTAAGCTAGGCCAGTTCGCATGCGAATCTGACCATTCGAAACAGCTCGTACACGAACGCTCGAGCTGTGTTTTCAAGCATAGGCCCTCTGGTGTTGGAGCTTACAATCTTCGTCTCGTATACGTTTTGCGTCGTACGAGACGGCTCGCATACGAGCTCTACTCGCATGAACTCGAGCTTAGGCCCTCTGGGGGCCTGTCCGGAACCCGAGGAAGTGGTTGTAAATGTCACCTCTCCGGTCGGGAACAGAACCAGCCAGGAGCGCTAACCACTTTTTTTTTATTTTTAATTTTTTTTATATGAAAATGTTTGGTGCAGTGGCGATGCGGAATCTTCCGCATCACCACTGCACCAACCATGTAAGTTGAGTGACCCCAGTACTTTTCGTGTGACAATTTGCATAGTGACAATTTTTGAGACCCAAAGGACAAACACAAATCCCACCCAGCCAGACCTGGGAATCGAACCCAGAACCCCCCGCACCAAGGCCGGCTGCTCAACCAACTGAGCCACGGGGGATTGGCTACCACTGTGCCAAGCGGTCGAACGCAGCTCGCTTGTTACATCACATGCTACAAGTGAGGTTATTATGAAATATTACGTAAGTTGTAAAGAAATTTATTTTAGTCATAATTAATTAGTAGTTTCAGCCTCAGTAATTTTGTACTGGTGTTTTATTGTGTTTCGCGCTGATACGTAACTCTTATATTCCACGTGTGCCGTCAAACTCTCTTTATTTCAAAGAGGCGGCATTTGCCATGGCGGCCATATTGTCTGTATATCATACTCGACGTATACGAGTTGTGAAGGTGAACGGTGCCTACCGAGAGAGTACCAACTCGCACGGTCTGGACTTATACGAGGGCTCTCGTATGGTTCGAACCTACCGTTTTTTTTTTTTTTTTTTAAATCGTGCGAGTTTCAACAGAAAATTTAACAAATCGTATACGAGTGCAGTTCGAGCTTAGGCCACATGGACGACAGCTAACTACACGCCGGTTGTCACTTTTCAGCTGACGAGACTGTACACACTGCTTGCCGCGACGCAAGATTATTGGTCGCGACGGCCATGCCACTTGCTCGCTATTGGCAGGGAGGTAGCGTGGCAAAGGAGTGAAGGAGGGTGAGGTATGTCGGAGAGAGGGACGGTTGTAGTTCACATATTTTCCGAAGACACACTTAGGTTTGTCGAGCAGTAGTCACTTCACCCACCGCAGTCTCCTATATATGATATGTAATATATATGATACAGTCAGTAAAATAATATTGAATTAAGTTTTTTATTTGCGTAGCATTTGATTTGTTTTAACGAGTTTCAGGCTCGCAAAATATGCCCTAGATATTCATTTACACGTGCTTCGATAGTATACTTTTCCTCATGTTATTCGAACGTTCTATATTTTATGTTTTATAACATTTTTAAGATTATATTTTTTGCACATACTCATTCTTCTGCTGAAGTGTTAACTTATTTGATAGTCTTGACAAACCAACGAACGAATTACACGTTACTAAACCACTTAAATTTCATACCTGTATTACATATAATTTGATGCTGACTACAAGAATACTTTGAAACTCCATAACCATTTCTACATGCCTCCACACACACACACACACATATATATATACATATATATATTTTTTAATTTTTTATTTTGACGCAATGGCGTATCACATATAAAAAATATTTTACTGTTTTCTTGATAATTTTGTGTTATTTAATTTGACACTACATACATAATCTCTCTATATAAAATGAAGAGCCCCATTGACACACCCATACACTCGTCGACGCACAGTCCAAACCTCTGGACCTAGACATGTGAAATTTTGAAAGAGGCTTTCCTTACGCCGTAGACACAAATTAAGATTTTTTTTTTTCAAAATTCGAAAATTATAGTAAATCAGTGAAATTTGGTGAAATATGTTTTTCCATGAATCCTCAATATCGCTTAAACCAGTTCAGATATCAAGGTGCTTTTTTACTTAAGCACAAAGGTTACAAAAATGCATCTAGTTATGATGGTGCATCGCAAAAATGTTTTTGCCAACATATCCTTGAAACCACAGTAGTTTCTTGAAACATATATTACTCGGTGACATACTTCTGACATAACGTAGCTGTCTGCAGACGAATAACAGGCATAATATATTACAATATCGGTATTCTTATTGGCTCAGTCAAATAGGGTAACAGCTCCAAGTACAAGCTAATGCAAGTAATCTTGTGGTAAGATGAACGTGTCATGAAATACAGCAAACAGTCAAGTTTTCGCGCAATAAACTACCATCTCTACATATTACTTGTTATTTTATTTAAAACTAAGGGGGCTAAAGTTGTAAAATATAATTTAAATGAATTTCCGATAACTTTTGAACCTATTGTGAAATCGAATTGATTGATGTATCAAAATCAAGCCTACAAATAACCCTAAAATGCAGTTCCAGGTCTTTTTGAAATCCAACTTCGAAGGACATTAAAAAAAATGATCGTTGTTTCAACTAAGGAGGGAGTTACAGCCAAATTCTTTGAGTTGTTTTAATAACGTTTGTTTTTGTACGAGGTATAGTTTGTGTTGTAGATATACTTTGTGATTACTTTTATAGTAATAAACATTTCTTGCTTAAGCAGTTTTTATACAGTGGCATGTAAAATGACAGTTGCATAAAGCGGTATTATACAAGAAAAGGAAAATCGACTGACTTAAAGAACCGAATTAATTCATACTGAAGAACAGTTTATCGGGCCACGTCAAGACATGTATAAAAAACGGCAAAGACATTTTCCGTATTAAAAAAATAATGGAAGAATTTTGGCAGTTTTTTATTTCAAATTCAGCAATTGTTTAAAGAAACAAAAAAATAACTGAAGTTGTTTTATAAATATCTTGACGTAACCTGTGACACGGTTCATCAGTGTGAAATTATTTCATTTTTCTAAGTCAGATGGTTTTCGTCTCTTGTATAAAACGGGTTTTACAAATTTGGGCTTGATCTGCCTGTAGCCTACACAAAATCTATGAATTCTAGAAACTTTTTATTACTCTAAATATATTCACAACGTGTGTCTGTAAAGTAAATCATGTATCGTACAAACATTAAAATTACTTAAAAATTTAAAATTCTGCAGGGAATCCCTACCCCACCTCCTTAACAGACTGTATCTGTTAGACGTGTGGAGATATCGCGATATTTCTGAATAAGAATGAAACTTACGTAAATAACTAATAAGTGATTAAAAATAATTGTTCGTAATTCGACATATTAAGTGGCGGAAAGATAGAACATGTTACAGAAGCATCTAAAAGTAGATATGAATACGGAGAAACAACTTTTGAAGTTGTTACTTTTTGTCAAGCTATTGATACGTGTACCGCTTTGGGCACAGGCCTATCTTAACACATTTGCTTTTTATCAGTTCTGTCGAACTTTCTTGACGTAATAGTTTGGGACACTGGTAGGAAGTTTAGGGTTCAAATCCCGTGAAAAAACGGTGACGGGGAACTACTATGCTATTATAGACGCACATATTAGTGGCAGCTGGCAGAAGGACCGAGAAAACTGGAGATCCATAAAAAAAAAGTAACCGAACTGTGGCATCGTACAGGCACGATTATCACATGTGAAAATACGGTTGGCTGTCAGTGTAGTCGAACCCAGATTACTATATTGTTGATAATTTTTAAAAGAACGGTGAGCGAAGTCGCGATGGGCTGCTGGTATAAATTATAACATATTTCGGACGTCTGCAACACAAAGAACTACACAACATCCTAGCTGCCGAACTGTATGGTATAGATAAGCCATTCACTGAACTTGAAAGTGAATTTCAGTACCTTAGCGTAGAGGATAGTAGCCGAACTGTCACTGAGAAGACGTAACCTTGGAAGAGGGACGAATCTTTTCTTATCCTGGTCAATATTGTGGACAGAGAATTAAATTATTTATATTTAAAAAACCGTCAGCGGGGCTGGTTTGTTACAAAACTCCAACACTTCCAGTACGCTCGAAACACAAATATTTACTCAAACATTTATGTTCAAACTTTTAAGTTGTTAGGAGTTTAATTGTATTTGTTAAAATCAGTATAAATAAAAATTAGATTAAACATACGTCTTGCTATATTGTGTATCTTTAATTGAATTTTATATTTTTACGCATATGCACTAATAATTACGGGGTACAAAGTATATTTTGTAACCCACTATCAAATGTTGGAGGGTCCCCTGAACCACCCTGTTCCTACCCCACTGTTTCAGAGCATTGTACGCAGGCTATGTCAAGAAAAATAAGTTTGTTTAACTGGTTGTTATTACTCAAGTATCCAGATAGAATTATCGCGTGTTATGACAGAACATACAAATGGCATTTAGGTACCAATTACAGCTTCTACTGAAAGTTTATGAACACCATTATGTTTAACTAACAAAACTTTTTGGCCTTATAATTAATCCCATGGGACCTGATTATTAATTTCTAATGGATAACTGTTTCAGGCTATGTTCATAGTACAATTTGTAAAAAACAAAATTGAAAATAGGACAGTTTGTTTAAAAGTTTTTTTTGTTTTGTTTTTTTGAATAACATAAATTTTTGTACACCTTAATGAATTTCGAGACGTAAAAAAATATAACAATGGATGGTATGTTTCCTAATTTTTTGGGCGGAAGCATAAAACCCTAAAAATTAACTTGTAACCACAGAATAACTCTCTATTTTCATTCCACAAAATGAGCATAACATTATACTAGTATTTTATTATTATTTTAAAAAAGGAAAAAATAGGGTAACTTTTAAACAATCTGTCCTATTTAAATTTTTTTAACAAAATAAACTCTGAACATAGCCTGAAGCAGTTACCCAAGCGTCAATAATCAGGTCACGTAGGATTAATTATAAGGCCGGGACCTTTTGATAGTTTAATATAATGGTGTCCTTGATAGTTTAATATAATGGTGTCCTTGATAGTTTAATATAATGGTGTCCTTGATAGTTTAATATAATGGTGTCCTTGATAGTTTCATATAATGGTGTCCTTGATAGTTTAATATAATGGTGTCCTTGATAGTTTAATATAATGGTGTCCTTGATAGTTTCATATAATGGTGTC
>PNEQ01134465.1:0-29497 GCA_003012365.1 Medauroidea extradentata | reverse complement strand
GGCTCACTGGTTATGTGCTGGTAAAGATCCTTCATATGTATGCACAAATTGTGAAACAGATGATTCTGATTCTTGGGAGTAAGTGTTGCAACTAGCCCCATGCTGTGTTGCAACTTACCCCAGTCGTGGGGCAAATTGCAACATACGCAGTACTCAGTAGAATCATAAATTTCTTAAGTCCCTTTATATCTCAAGTGCAATATATTTTTGTACGCTGTAGACCTATTATGTGAAATAATAATTATGTATATATTTTTGTATGAAAATGAAGTATGTTAATTTTATAGAGAATAACATCAAAACTGTTGCAACTAGCCCCGGTCTCCCCATTAATTACAAAAACAAAAAATACAATTCTGAAAGTTATATATTCAGATCCTCTATTTATGTATCCCGGGAGATATAAAACTGTCCCAGTTTCAAAACATATTATTTAAAGTTTAAAGAAGTTAAAGACGAAAATCGTACACCTGTATCTTTTCCTGCGCAGCAAGAAAATAACAGTTTTTATAAGTTTTGGTGTGAAATTAAGAATACTCAATTCTTCTTGGATAGAAGGAAATTATTTGCGACGTTGCCAAGTCATTCAAATATAAATATATCTTCGGGAAATAAGTGGGAATTTTTCCATTTCAGTCAAACAATTTGCTGACTGAAATTTTTATTTGTTATCAAAACAGTGATAAAGACAAGCTCAACAGGGTCTTCTTTTCCCGCTGAGATTTCCACGCCCGTTCCCTTGGCAGTGGTTTCGCCAGATAATGACACTGGGAATCTAAAACTATGCATGCACATCACTGATTAGATGACGAGGCAATTGGCTGGAAACAACTTTTATTGACTCAGAAAAACTACAAAAAGGTACAGTTTTACGTGATATTGCACCATAACAGAGAACATGACAAAAAACGAACACAGCAATAGACAGTACACTAGCCGGTGGATAGGTTAGCCTTGGTCTACTTGGCATGAACAGTCTCTTTAGAGGCATACAGTTCGTAAAATCTGTGGCCGCCTCTTCCCTACTGTCGCCCGGCACTGGCAGACTGCAGTACTACAGAACCCCAAGGCGCCTGGCCACTCCCAACACTAGGTAGTGTAACTCATGGCAGGAGGGACCCTCGGGACATCTTTTCGTTCCTTCCCCACAGCAAGTCCTACCATCAAGCCCAGTCAAGCTAACCGGACAAGGACATAGTGGAAGACACCGATTGAACTTATGAGGTGGATGTAAAGAGTGATGGTGGATGGAAAAGCAAAGCTGATGGGGAAATGGGTACACACACGCAAATGCACTCGCTGATTTCGTAGAATGGTGCTTTGCTGCGAAGGTCTCCATGGAGGTGTAGTGGCCCCTCCAGCCAAGCAGTAAGGTCATTCGCCACTCTGAAGGCACCTCGGCAGTGTCCCCAGCAGGTGGGTCCTCCTTGTGGTCGGCGCCCGCTGCTCAGAAGTCGACGAGCCGGTAATTTCCTTGGTCGGCAAAACTCTTCTCTCACAGTAATGTCCTAAGACCAAGGGCAACGATCTAGTCCTTGTACTCTCTCTCTCCCAGTCTATGGGCAGACCCCTGTGCTGCAACGACTCCACCGCCAGATTATTCAAGGTCTCAGGATGGGTAGGGGATGTTGTCCGTGGCCAGCTTTATCATCATGTATGAGGTATCTCGATACAGGATATGATGGCTACCTGGATGCGTCTCCATGATGACGAACTGCATGGTGGTGCACAACATGTGGGCATGCTCAATTCTGGCGATCTGGTTTACCTTCTCCAGATCCCCATAGAACGTAAGGGAATCTAATCCTGATGGTCTGGCTTCACACTCCTCCATCGGGTCATCCGCAGCCGCTGCGCCTTCAGCTGCCTCCGAGGTCTCCCCGGCTGCGCTGGCACACTTCAAAATGCGGTGGCAGACCCATCTCTCCATGTCGCGCTGCCATGCGCCAACACTGTCGCAGGCTGTCTGCATTCTCGCCCACGAAGGCGATCGGCCTCCACCAAAGAATTGTGCTGAAGGCGTCACCCTCTGCAGTTGGTGGTTTGTGCAGGTCTTCAGGCAAGGCTGCATCCTCGCAGCCCTCGGCGACAGCAGCCGCCACAGCGAGCTGCCCCACAGTCTCTGCCGATGTTGCTGATGTCGATGATAGGTACTTCATCTGAAACAAGATGGATGCCCTGACAGATGAACGTATTCACTCACCCTGCATTATGTACCCCCTGTTCACCTCCCGTGTCCCGACGGCAGTTCAAGGTCCTCCCCATCTCTTGGCACTGTCTCCCTGGCTGACCTGGGCCTCCAGGCCCCTTGTATTGCTAGTGGATGGAGGCTCCATGTACAGCACCAAAGTTGTTATCACTGTCTGAAGCGCAGGAGGTTGCTGGAATCTCCTCCAGATATTTTCGCTCGCACATAGCCACGTCACCTTGCAGCCTACGACAAAAGCCATACACTTAACTGTTGTTAAACCATACCTGTTTGATATTATGGCCCTCATCTCTGGTATGTCGTACTTCCTGAACTTGATGTCACACGCACGTTCCAGTGAAGTCTGGTGTTCCCAGGCCATTTTCTCCACCACAGCCCCTTCGCTCCCTTGGATGGAGATCGGATGGGGGATGTACCTCTCTTGACTTCACTGTCAGGCGCAGCTCCTAGTGCATTGTGATGCTGGTGGCTCGTATGCCATGGGCAAGGAGTTCGTTAATGTCGTCGTGCTGCTGAATTCTGCCCATATGCTTGGTGGGCAGTGCTGTAGCACTGAGATAACATTTCGCGCCTTCGACAACTCGCCTTCTGGCAGTGGGAAGTAAGCCTATGTGCAACTGACCTGGGGGTCCCCTATCCACTTCCTCTGAAGGTCGTGTTTCTGAGGCCACTCCCAAGAGTGTGCAAGTGGACCTCACGGGTCCAGTACTTCCCCGATGCTTCCTTGGATGTCCCAGCATTCTCCACGATGTTGTGCAGTTTGAGCTAGATGGCCTGACCCGTCTTTGTTTCGAGAGCCACAAGCACCAGGAGATCTCTGGTCAACTATATCTTGCGCAAGCATCCCAGGTAGCATGCACCAATTTGGTGCTGGAGGCAGGGAATGGAGAGCCCCCCGCATCGCATCGGTGTATGAAGGAATGCATTCTGGGTCATCTTTGGTAGGTAAAGTGTTGCTCTTCTCGAATTCCTGCACCAGAATGTCACAGGTCTGCAGCTTCTTCTTCGTGACATCCATGTTCAGCAGACGGTGGTACAATCGGGAGATAAGAAACTAGACAGTATACGTAGCTTTTGCAAAAGTCTGAGGGGTTCCACCTTTTACTTCTAGAGCTTAGAGGCAAGATCTCGGTAGTTGATTTATTTCGCTCCAGATGCAGTGTAGATCTACCACAAGTACCGGAACTGGATGTCCATGCCCACCAGCGGCAGCAGCTGTCCATGGATGGTCAGTTGCAGCATCGCCTGGTGTTCGGCAGCCCCAGCAGTTGGTCGGCTCGGCACTTGGTGGCGTTGTATTCCATGCAGTTCTCCAGGAACCACTCCAAAAGCTCCAGGTGTCCCCTTGTAGTTGGCAGGTCTTTTGTGAATAGTACAATGTCATCTGCAAAGGCCAGTGCTCGCACTTGTTGTCCCAATGTAACTTCCTCCCTTTTCTCCATGGCCCTAAGAAACTCGTCGAGGACCACGTTGAAGAGGAAGCCGCCCATAGGATCGTCTTGCCGAATGCCTGGGTTGACTGGCATCTCTAACGACTGCTGCCCATTGCACTACGGTGGTAGCACCTGAGTACATCGCCTTGATGTAGTCAATGGTCTCTTTGTGGTTATCAGCAGTGCGGAGAACTCGGACAATTGACTGGATACAGACCTGGTCAAATGCCTTCGCTAGATCCACACTGACGAGGACCATGGGCCTCCCTGATGCCTGGTGCTCCCATATCATGGCCTCCATGATGGTCGTTGTAGGCTATGATCCCATTCCCTCGTTTGAATCATCTCTGGGCCTCGTACAGCCTGATATGAGCCTCCAACTTGGCATTCACCAACTTCTAGAATGGCTGCAGCAACATGCTGGAGATCTTCACCAATCTCCAAATCTTGGTGTACGACTGGTCTCCTTCCACTGTAGCAGCACTGTCCTGTTCCTTTGCAGCACCTTCGGTATTCTCCGGAACCCACAGGTGGCACTGCACATCCCCAAGAGATCTAGCCTGGATACACATCTCAGGTCATCCCTCGTTACACCATCCTGTCCAGCTGTGGTGTCTTTCAGCTGTCTGACAGTGCACTCCGGCTCGTCCTCCGTGATGGGGCCATGGAAGTAGTTTGCTCTATAGCCAGGCCTGCAAAATTTGGGGGAACTGATGCACAAAATATCTCCTGGTACTCTCTCTCGAACTCCTCGATAGCTAGTACCTTCATCCTTTCTTCCTCTATCACGTCATCCAAATCGATTCTACTTTGGATTCCCCGTCCATCCCCTCCCCTTCCGTTTCTTCGCTGTCCTCTCCTTCCTCTGCCCCTTCTCTTGTGCCATCTTCGCGATCATGCTTGTGATGAGGCCCTCTGTGCTCACCCAACCAGGAGTCTCTGGAGCATACCTCATAACTTGCCACACATCTGCCAAGAACTTGTCCCTTCTTTTCCAGAACCAGGTTAAGAAGTCGTGGTCATGTATCGGGAGGGGGGTTGGTGAGATTCCATCTCCATCTCCTCTTCACTCTGTGCACTCATGTAGCTACTGCAACTCTCCTCGTCCCTGCTCTCACTTTCACTGGAGTTATCTCCTCCACTCTACTCTTGTCTGCTCTCCTCAAACTCTTCAGCACTGTCGGTGTTACCATCACTATCTTTCTCCTTCTCTCTGGCCTCCTTCTCTGTGTCGTGTTCCCTCCTCTGCTTTGCCTGCTCCAAGATGTCCAGATATGTCTTTGCCTGCGAGCCTTTGCATATGCAGCAGCTGTCCATTTTCCAAGATGTTCTGAAAGGCGTGCATTCACTTCCTTCTGCATCGCTCTTTCTGGACAAGCAACCTCAACCTGAGCCATCTCAGCATACCCTCACTAGTTTACACAGCCACATGTCATGATGTCCTTCTCTTATCCACCAGCTCAGTGTCCACCCAGTTGTTGCCAATATGGTGTGCCCTCATCTTCTGCTGACAGATTCCACCACGTGTGACACTGACAACAGCACATCCGAAGATGCAAGTGTAGTAGTCATGCTCATTGGGAATTCTTCCCGGGCATCTTCGATTGTGCTGGTGCTAGAGTGGCAGTGGGCGACCAGACAGGCCGGTCGATCTCACGCTTCGTCCACAAACTGCTCACGTTGCTTTCTCCTGCTCTTCTCTTTCGTTCGTTCAGCAGGAGATTGTGTTGCAACTCCGGCTACGGTCCTTTGATTAGGGGTGCACTGTTTGGGTCCACGCCCATCCTAAGTTTTTTTCTGTTACTGGTCCACATGGGTTGAGCGAGACCAACAGGGGTTCAACCCTGCCAGCTCATAGTCTTGTGATTTTGCCTCTCCCTTTCATTGTGGTGGATGGCAACACTGCTTCAGATGTTTACAGTGCAAGGAAGTAGGCCACGGATGAGTAGCCAGGCTTCTCCTCCCGAGCTTTCAGGGTTGGACTCGGGTCCTAAAGGGGATAGCCACCAGCAGTCTTCTTATCTTACCACTTTCACTCAGGTTCGGGTGTGGGCACTCTGTTTCCCAACTTGACTCCCTGGTCTATTTCTAATTGGACCTTGCTCAAGGGCCCAATCACCAGGATTTCTCCCCGACCTTTCGGCGTTGACCACTCTAGCTAAACCAGTGGTACCACGAGGAGGTAGAGGTTCGCCTCACCCAGCAGAGGCTATCTGAGTTGCTTGTTAGGGTCATTCCATAACTGATGATAGGTAGGTTAAGCTTCGGATACTAGAAAAAACAGGACCTTTCCGACACCTCAAGCGCTTACTGTCGCTCTCCTTCCTATGTAGTTTTCAGAGAGTCATAGTTACACCCACTGCTTACCCGTGCTTGCTTGAATTTCTTCATGTTGACATTCAGAGCACTGGGTACAACTCACATTGTGACAACACCACTGTGACGATATCGCAATGCTTTTTTTAATTAGATAGTCGGATTCCCCAGGTCCTAAAAAGGAAGAAGTGCAATAAATATTTACAAGTTCAGAGGTCTTACTTTACATATATCGCTCTTTTGAACTACAAAGTTCAAATTTGTATGAACACAATCTAATTGAATTAACTACTATTACTGGGTATGTCCAGCATTCTTTGTTTCCACTAAGAAAAACCTTAGGCATGAACTTCAACATTGCTCTTAAGGACTTTATCTTCTGTTCCACAATTTGAGGTTGCCAAGGTACAGATTTTGGTGTAAGAAGTAAATTCGAGGAGTGTTGTGACACATTACGAGTTGAGATGGCTTTCGACGCTTCTTTAAATTTACTTTTTTTTTTGTATTTGGTATCCACATGGCTCACCTTAAACCTATGATTGCAATCTAGGAAGTGAATTTTACTGTAGTCACTTTGGCATAATGTATCTGTTAAATTAATGTTTGGCAGGCGATTGAGAAATAAGCGATTGGAGTTCTTTTGATGACACTACTCACTATGAACAACTATGTACAGAGTCAACTTATTGAATGTGCTAATGACCTGAGGTAGAAAATTTAATAGTAACATTCTGAAAAATTGGGTTGCTTTTAATAAAAAGTAGAATTACTTCTGACATTATTGAAGTCCTGTTCTGAGACGCACCCGAGACACTCTACAAAATCAATTCACTGATAATCTGGACTGTTTCCAACAAAGGAATCACCCAGGATTGTTGTTCGGAGGTTCTTAGACAGTGCTGTAGCTATGATTTGTTTTTTGGAGTGTCCCAAATCTAAGTGTTATGAAGTAAACTGGTGCTCGTACACACTTCAGCTCCCATACTGGAGCTGATTTGTCCTTTTGTAGCCCAGCTCTGGTCACCCACTTCGATTGGTGCATCTACCCTGATCTCTGCAGTAGTAACCATTATTCAGTTTTTTAAAATCATGTTTCTAATGCTGACCTGCTTCTTTCCACTCGCTGGGTAATTAAAAAGGCAGACTGAAAATGCTACAGACAGTCATTTCACTTTACTGCAAACCAACATCGTGACTTGGATGCTAGTATCTTCATTTGATGCAACAGTGGTTTCAGCAGCAGAATTTACCATCCCAAAGTAATCCCCTAGTTGGCGTAGTCATGTGCCCTAGTGGAATGACGAGTGCATAGATGGAATCCATGACCAGCGACGTGCGCAACGCAGGTTTACATTGCATCCCACTCAGGTGTGCTTAGATCTGATTTACATCACTGGAGCACAAGCTAGTCGGGTACTACGAGAAAGCAAACAAAAAAATTTGAGTCTCTCTCTGTCACCTCTTGCATACAACTGAAATGAGATTAAATTGATTGTGCCAAATTATATAATATGTCACACGTAAAACCTTAAACAAATTATTTCTACATTTACAGACATGACAAAATGCTGAAGCAATATGAACATTCGAAATCTTCTATGAATTAAGTTAGTAATAAGTAAATTAGAGGTGGTGCTTCTATTACAGCAACAGCTAAGAAACATGTTTTTTTTATTCTACATTAAGGGATAAGGTTGTGTGTTCTCTTCCTCTCACTGCTGCAACCATGCCTCTGCCCTCCTTGCCTACCAATACTCCATCACGCACCCTTACCATCAGTCATCACTGCCTGTCTTTCGCTCTCCTGTCCCTTCTACTCTCAATACTCCTGTTCATGGATAACCACAACTGTTCTACAGCCAACATGGGATGTCGCATTTTCCTTCTTCGCCTCGACCTCTTCTTCAGCTTCAGCCTTCTACAGTTGCTTCACAGCAGATACCAGCTTCCTATTCCTAATCTCAGGATAGTCAATATCTTCCTCCGTACCAAGGTCCTCGCCTTTTTGCTGCACTTCATCCTTCGTCATCTCAAATGCATCCTTTGTCCTTTCAGCCTTCTCCGCTTGCTTCTCAGCCTCTTTCATATCACTACTCCCAGGATGCTTCTTACCCTCCTCCATTTTAACCCCTGCTTCTGCTGTTTCTCAGCCTCAGTCTTCTGAGCTTCACGTGACACCCCCTGACCCTTCCTCCTCTCAGCCGGCTCTACCGTCGAAAGTGACCGCTCCCATTGGTGAACCTCCCAATGGTGAACGTCCTATCGTGACCGCTGCTACGGCTGCTCCTGCTGTAGTCTCTCAATACTTAGTCGCCTTGGAGGACATCGGTATGGACCTTGGTGCCGACGGTCCCTCACACCCACCATCTTCTACTGACCGGAATGTGCAGGATGACAAATCTACTCCAGATGATGTGGAGGGATTCATCAACCCCAAGAAAGTTCGTCGGGGCCGTCGACCTTCCTCTCCCCATTCTGACAACCCAGTGCCTGTCTCCAATAGGTTTGCCATTCTGGACCAAGCTTCATCTTCTCCCACAGAAGTTGTTCAGGATTCTCATGCCACCTCCTCTTCTAACGCGACTTCTCCGACTCCTAAACGTAAAAAGACGTCTGACTCTACCCAACCTCCTCGCTCCACTACTGTCGCTCCTACACCTGCTTCTTCTGCTGCTCCTTCCTCCTCTTCTACTGCCCCTCCCAAGCCTACAGGTATGCCTCCCATTTCTTGTTTGGTGTCTACCTCTTCCAAACTTTTGACAATGCCTCCCGCCTTCAGACCGAACTGACTGGCAAACTATGTGTGATGTCTGTAGGAGGCAAAATGTCCTTCTACACAGACAACCCTCAGGACGACTATCTGTACCAGAAACTGGCCTCTCTTGGCTTCCGACCGTTTACATCTCTATGGCCCGACGAGAAAGTTGACCAACTGGTGATTCGACGTTTACCGCACACTGTGACTGTTGAGGACCTCACCACCCAATTACGGGAAATTGGTTTCCCCATTGTGTCGGTGACAAAAATGAGGATTTCACCTACTGCGACTACATAACCTTTCTTCGTGACAACTACACGACAAGGGGAAGCGACCCCAATTTACAACCTTAAGCATTTAGGTTGCTGGGTGGTAGCCGTCGAGCGTTACCACAGTGCTACCTATGCCAGGGGCTTCGGCATTCCTCCTTGAAGTGACACCAGGATATGGCCTGTTTCAAGTGCGCATGAGCGCATTGGAGCAGGACCTGTCAGGCACCACCGGACAAAAGGAAGTGTGTTAACTGCAGAGCAGCCCACATCGCCACTTTCCTCACCTGCCCTTCCATCCAGGCATATCCCCGCCGTCACCCCAATTTTCTTCCTTTTCGCCCTTTATCTTCTCATCCTGCTGCCCACCCACCAGTCCCGGACATCTCTTCTCCTGCTCACATTCCTCCACCACCTTCCTCTGATTGGAAGCGCCCTAATCCTCTTATCATCTCCTCTTTTCAACCTTCTACTTCTCAGTCTGCCACTCGATCTTTTACCTCTTTTGCACACCCTCAGCCCCCACCGGCTCCTACAGCTCTTCCTTCTGACTCTGCTTCTTTCTCCTCCTGTCTCCAGGACATTGTGTCCTTTTTCCGGTCCTATCTTTCCTTCTACCTTCGCACCCTCCTAGCCTTTGCCCAAGCCCGTACACCTGCTGTCAAACTGGACATCCTTCTCCAAGCCGTTCTCTCTCTTTTTTATGGCTCTTCCTCCTCCCCTTAAGACCTTAGTGTGGAACACCTTCCTTCTTCTTACCTATTCTCCTGATGTCGTGTTCCTTTCTGAAACTTGGCTTTCCCCTGCTTCCCAGCTCTCCATCCCAGGTTATGTCGTCCACTGCAACGATCATGATGGTCGGGGCGGAGAGGTGGCATTACTTATTCGTTCCTCTATTCCTCACCATCGCTGTTTCTTGTCCCTCTCTCCCGCGACTGAGGCGGTCACTGTGAGCGTTCGTGGCGCTCCTTATGCCTTAACCTTAGTTTCCCTCTATCTTCCCCCCCCCCATTTCCTTTCCCGACTGCCGACATTGTGGCCCTCGGTCGTCTTGATGTACATGTCGTGCTAGCCGGGGACTATAATGCTACCCATCCTTTCTGGGGCTGTCCTCTCGGCAATCGGTGGGGCAGCTCCCTTCGTCAATTTCTTCGCACAACTCACCTGTTTCTTCATGCCCCCACTTCTCCGATATTTTTTCCCACCCAAATCCATTGTCAGCCTAGTATTATTGATTTTGCCCTCTCTTTCCACCTACCTGTTCTCTCTGACATTCGCACCTCCACATTTGGTTCCTCTGATCATCTTACCATTCATTTCCTCAGCGATTACTTCCCTCATGCCGATCCTCACCTTCCCCGTTTCGACTTCCCTAAAGCCGATTGGGCTGCGTTTTCTTGTTCCCTTTCCTCCTCTCTTGACATGACTACCTCCTTTCACTCTCCTGATGATATTGATTGTCATGCTGCCTCCCTCACCCACGCCATTTCTCAAGCTGCCTCTGCTCATATTTATCTTACTACCCAACATACATTTTCTGCCCCTCTGTTTCCTTCTTACATCAGCGATGCTTTGACTCTGCGGAAACTGGTTCAACAGTCGTTGGCAGGTGTCTCGAGACCTTGGGCATCGGAGGTTATACCTCCTGCTCAGGGGGAGATGCCGTCGGCTGATCGCGGGGTGGGAGTCTGCTCGGGAGTCGAAACATTTTCAATCTCTCTCTGCTACTTCTGGCTCCCTCTGGAAACACCTTCGCCGCCTCCGGTCTACTCCTACCATTCCTCCTCTCACCACTCCTACTGGTATCGCTGAAACCGCACCCACAAGTACCTCCACCCTATCCAATCACCTTCATTCCACCTTTACCTTAGCTCCTATGCCTGACATTTCTTCCTCTTCCTCTTCTAATGATGACTCCAATCCTTCACCTCTCTCGCATCATGTCACCCTTCCTCTTCTTCCTGATGACCTTCCTTTCTCACTTTCCACTCCTGTGGAGATTCGTTATCTTCTCCTCTTTCTTCGACCCTCTATTGCAACTGGTACTGATTCCTTGCCTGCTCCTATTCTCTGGGCCCTCCCTCGCAAAGTCATTGTCATCCTTACCCAGTGTTGCCAGGTTGAGGGATAAAATCCCTTTTTGATGGACTTTTAGGCACAAAAAGGGATTGAGGGATAATTAACTGATAAAAGGTATTTTTGTGGTATTGAAGAAATTTTATTTTTATGGGAAATGTTCGTCTGTGTCATTGGTGCACATGCATATGTCGGTAAAGTGTTGTCTAGTCTAACTGGCATGGACATCTCGATAGCTCGTCTATTGTTTCGTTGTGATGGTTTTGGTTTTGTGTTCTAGCTTCTAGGGTTGAATTGGATATTTATTTAGTTATAAGATATTTACTTTGTTACGCGAGTCCAGAGACTTGAAGTGATCATGTTTGATATTGTTGATAGAGATATAGAAGAAGCAGCAGAGCCATATACACCGAAGAAAGAAATAAGAAAAAAGGCGGGAAACACGAAAATGTGGCAGAAGCAGCCGTTTGTAGATGCTTGGTTGGAAGACCCAAAATTTAAAAGTTGGTTATCAAAATCCATTGATGTTTACAAAGCAAAATGTCTGTATTGAAGAAAAGAGTTGGTAGCTGGGAAAAGTGGGTTGGAAAGGCACACGGATACTCCCACACACAAAGCAAATGCATTGCAAGAAAAAAATTTTCCCAAAATTGGAGATTTGATTCATAGAACATCGGGTGTAAAAGAAAGTAAAACAAAAGTTGCTGAAATAAAAATTGTATTTTATGTTATTGAACATGACAGAAGTTTTAACTCAATGGAACACATTGCCCTATTAAATGAGTCAGCTTAGCCAGATTCAACAATTGCACAAAATATTAAATTGCACAGAACCAAAGTTACATCGCTCGTCACTAATTTTATTGGTAGGGTCATCCAGAAAAACAATTGTGAGTTATTGGCAGGAAATTTTTTTTTTAATTCTGGTTGACAAAAGCACGGACATTGGTACTGATAAAATTTTGTGTATCCTCGCGAAGAGCATGATTGAAAATGGATTGACTATGAACACAGTGCTGTTGGACTATGTCAAAATTAAGGAAGCGACAGCGGAAAATCTATTTAAAGTGTTTAAACATTGCTTAATTGAAAAAAGTTTGTCTTTTGAATACATTGTTTGTAACTGTAGTGACAATGCTAATGCCATGACTGGTCAACACAATTAATTTCTTAGCAGACTTCTGGAAAAAAAATTATAGTCTTATTGTGTTTGGGTGTATCTGCCATTCCCTAAATTTGGTGGCTAGTGCTGCATCAGAATGTTTGCCAAAAAATGTTGAATCATTATTACATTTGATTTTTTCATATTTTTCGCACAGCCCAAAACGACAGGGTATTCTCGACGAACTTCAAACTTTTATGAGAGCTTGCCGGGTCAGGATGATTAATCCATCAAATACAAGATGGTTAGCACTTGGGAACTGTGTTGCAAGAGTTTTGAGTCAGTGTCAGGTGTTGTTTTCGCTCTTTGCAGAGGCAAAAAGTGAAGATAAGAATACAGTGGCTGACATAATCTTTGCAGACCTCAACAATCCATACACTAAAGCCTACTTAGAATTTCTGAATTATGTTTTGCCAACATTTAATTCATTCAACAAACTCTTTCAGTCTGACAAGCTCCTGATCATTTCTCTTGCTACTGAAGCCGAAAGGTTTTTAAGATTGCTGGGTTTAAATTTCATGAAACCAGAAGTGATTTTGGGAGAACTTTTGTATACATGCAATGCGAAGCATCCTTCAAAACTCTTGCTATTAACCGACATTAAAATAGGTGCAGCGACAGAAGGAACCCTAAATAAATTGAATACATCAATTGACATTGACAGGAGATAAGATATAGAACATTTCCAACTCGGGTGCTTGCAATTCTACCAGGTTGCTTTCCAGGAAGCACAGAAAAGATTGCCATTTCAACAAGGTTACATTCGTGCATTGACATTTCTACAAACCTCATATGCCTTAGGGGTTGATCTAAGAGCTGATATTGATGTATCATCACTTCTTCAAAAATTTAAATCAAAAATTTATGCTAATGCTGCAAAAAATGAATGCGATTATTTGCCTAACTATTTTTCCAATGAGGAAAAAACTGCATTACTGAAGTTACCAATTCTGGTATTTTGGAGGAAAATAGAACAGTTTGAAAACTTCAATGCTGAATTTCAGTTCCAAAATATTGGCAAACTAGCAAGAATTTGTCTGTCGTTACCACATTCCAATGCCTCTGTTGAGCGCATATTATCTATGCTTTCAGACATTAAAACCAAAAAGAGAAACAAATTATCTGCATATACAATTTCAGCAATTGTCCATGTCAAGTTAGCTATGCAAAACATGAAGAAAGCATTAAACGAATAACCAGTTACAGAAAAATTGTTGGAGTTGTTCAACGAAAAGATGTACAGTCGGGACCACCTCAAGAACACTGAAATTGCCGGACTGTTAGCTGCTGAAGACGAAGATGAAAATGATATTGACTAGGGCCAATTGAAAACTGAGAGCAAGAAATGTGAAAAAGTGTTGTAGAATATTGAAGCTGAAAGTGTTGGAGAATATTGAAGCTGAAAGTGTTGTGTGAAGTAAGTGTTCTATAAATTTAAAAAAAATTGCTTACATGTGTACTTTTATGTTACTGTTTAAGCTTATTTATAATATTAATGTATATCAATATAAATGGGAGTGTTTTAATGTTTTGTTTACCGTACTAGGCCTATTTTAAGTAACAGTAATTAATTTGAATTGGAGGGATTTTTAAAGGCTGAAAAGGATTTTTGAAGTAGACTACAGGGATTTTTGCTTCAAAAAAACCTGGCAACACTGTCCTTATCCGTATCGTCAATGCCATGACATGCTTCTCCACTTGCACTTCCTTCTTTGTTGGAAATCCGCTATCATTGCTCCTATCCCTAAACCCGGCAAGCCACCTTTCCCATCTTCTTATAGTCCTATCTCTCTTTTACCTATCCTTTCTAAAGTAAGTAGTAAAGTACTTCGCCCGTCTTCTTCCTTTCGTTGAATCCGAAAACCTTCTCACTCCTCATCAATTTGATTTCCGCTCCTCTCATTCCACTTCCCATGTCATTGCCCGGGCCGGGCTCCTGGTGGTCGAGGGATTCACCAGGTGGCAGCACACGGGCATGATCCTCTCGACCTTGTCCGGCCTTTTGACTCCATTCTACATGCCCAGCTCATTGCCCGTCTAGTTTATTCAACTCTTCCTCCCCACCTTGTGCGCCTCCTCTGCTCGTTCCTGGAGGGTCGTACATTCCGGGTGTGGATGGAGGGTCACCTTTCTGCCCCCAGGCCCATCACTGCTGGGATCCCCCAGGAGGCCATCCTCAGTCCGCTCCTTTTCGCTCTTCAGATCTCTGACCTCGTTCCTCCGCCCGGTACCTATCTCACCCATTACGCCGCCGGTACCTGCATCCTTGCCTCCTCTGTCTCTGAATGCCTGCTCGGGGAGCGCCTCAGTCACGGCCTCAGTCGCCGCCTCACCTCTCTCACCAACCAGTTCCTTCGGCACGGCATCGGGCTGAATAACACCAAAACCTTTTCCATTCTCTTCTTACATCACCCCCTTCGTACCCATATCCTGGTCTCCCACCATCCGCTATCTTGGGGTCACCATCGACCATGCTTTCACTTTCTCTGCCCACCTCGACTCCACTGTCTCCAAGGCCCGGGCCACCCCTCTCTCAACTTGCCCCTATTCTCCGTCCTCGTTCCTGAACCTCCCTCGACACCCGTGTCAGTCTACCGTAGCCTTGTTCTTCCCACTCTCACCTATGCCAGCCCTACCTGGTCACACTCTTCTCTCTACTCCCTTCGACCTCTTACCTGCAGCATCTACTTCCTGGGGCTTCGGTTCCTCCTTGGACTTCCACCCTCCTTGAGCAAACTCATATCCTTCACATTCACCACATCCTTGACAAAGCCTCTGACTCCTTCCAACGCAATGTTCCCGTCATTTGCCCTTACATTCGCCGATTGGGCAACACGCCTCCTGCTGCAGCTCACCCACTTCGACCCCTCTTCTCCGTAGACCACCTACGTACCTTACTCGACGACGAAGGACGTCCAATCGCTGCTGCCACCGATCCCGGTGGATGACGACGGCTCTAGCCCACCCCCACTGTAGGTACCCTCCCACGGAAGACGATGTCGCCCCCGCACCGAGAACTTCTGCTGCCTCGCTACTGAAAATCTCCCATCGCTGTCACTGCCATCATCTGTAACCGCCATTTTATACCGGATCCACCTGCACACTTGAGCACACCTTCTTTCATCTCGGTGTGCGCCGCTCATCATCTCCATCCCACCACCCAGCTTATCATCTGTTTCACCTCCTCTTGATAATTTACCCAAAAGGACACTTGGGTTGTCGGAAAGAGTACATAGTGTATATTTGTATATATTGTATGTGCACATGATTGTATGCTCCAAAAAATGGCTATGCCACATAATCTTTTGGACGGGGCCGGAAGTTGCTTCTGGCCACCATTTAAAAAAACTCTTGATAACTATCAATATTTCATTTGCGAAATCTGTATTTATTCAAGTCTTGGAACGAAATGTGTCGCTGAAAAATAAACACAAATGGTAAACAAACCCTTTTATGGGCCAGTTAGCAGCAAATAATCGATATCAATGCTTGGCTACCATCACGCGCTCTGTTAATAAATTTCGGAAGTACAAGTCGCCGCTACAGCTATCTACCATCGCTTTCGGTACTATTTGAGCGGACTCGATGTTTTTGCGCGCATTGAATTATTTTAACTATTTTAATTATAAAACTTAATATTTTGGCATGAAAAACATACTTTAATTTCGCTGCCTGGATAGAAATTTTAAGAGTAATTTAGTGAAAAGTTTCTGTCAAAAAAATTTTTTGTTAATTTTCCTTCCCTATTGTTGCAACTTATGCACCTAGTTTACCGAAATTTACTGTAGTCACTGTACAGTACTGGAATCTGTGCTTATATTTACTGTAGCATACTGTCAGTAACTGAGAGTGAAATCATGTGACCGTAATTTTGGGCGCCTGTGCGAGGCTATATTTTTACTGTAAATCCTGAGCTTTGAAAGGACACGTGTTTCCAGTAAAGCAGACGACAGAATGTAACTGGTTAATAAAAATGGAGGAGTCTACTGCCGAGCAAGTTATTACTTTGATTTTATCTCCTGAAGAAGGGTAGAGATCTAGGACAGGTAAGTTTATTATAAAGTTGGAGTGTTGATATAAATATATTTTTTTTAAATGTGTGTTTTAATATATTTTGTATACAAAAGTACGTTCGTGCAAATGTACATACATTTATGTTTATCAGCATATATTTATTTGTAGAAGTTTAAAAATGAACTGTTAATAAGCTTGAACAGCAGCATGTTCTGTTCCGATTTTTAAAAACAGTAAACTCTACTGACAGTAAAAAAATGTACCGAAAAACATATGTAACCTCGGTACTATACTTTACCGCATTTTTATTTCATTGGCACCTGTAGCTGTAGAATGGACTATCTGCAGTAATTTAGTGGTTTGTTAGAGAAATGAGTTTAATTATTGTGTGGAAAAATAGGAAATCTGTTAATTGCTTGCTGTCTCAGCCGTGGTGTAGGCCTAGACATTACCATGGTGCACAAATAACTTAGTTGATAAAGTTAATTTGCACTTCAATAAACCGAAAAATAACTTAAATGATTTTTGGCAGGTAAATTGAGGTTTGTAAAATGGCTGATAATAATAGTGGCATAAAAATAAATACTTTCAAAAAGTGGAAAACAGAACTCGGTCCGCGGAATGTATGGCTACAGAGGGACTCCTGTAACAATTTTGTTCAGACTGTTTATTGTGGATTATATCGTGAACATTAAGCGATGCTACGTGGTTTACGAAATTTCAATTCTTCTCTCATTGACGGAGTGTACGGTACGAGTCTGAAAAAAGACAACTATGTTAAACACTCCAAATCGTACATTACAACACAAGCTGTCGATGTTGGTAATAAACCAAAATCACTGTAAGGTTTTCCTGGTTTTTATTCCTTATAAGATTATGTGAAGTCCTCTACCTATTTACCTTACAGTTAATTTGAGGGCTAATTTAAAAGCAAGAGAAAATACAGTCGTTGTCTGAGAACACAGTTTGTGCCTCAGTGGAGTTAAACATGCCCGATTCCCAGAGAGCAATAACACGAGGTTTATTTTTATTATAATTTCAATTGACCTTTTATGTTTATCATTTCCTACTCAGTGGTAATGCTCGGAAGGAATCATACCAGGCAAAAATAGACTACCTTAAGAAGCAAAGTGAGTTGAGACGTTTATCATTCGTTAACGAGTGATGATGGTGTGACCATTCAAAATATGTGGGTTCACGACCTGGTTTACCGCGTTAGCGACCGACTATTAAATTCTGGATATGGCTGTTGAAGTCACTATTGGCTTCTCAGTTCGCACCATAACGTTACACAGCGGGTATGTGTGGGTTTAATCTATTGGTAGCTCAATGCGATACGAGAAATATATAGGCACTCCAGTTCTAAATATTTGTATAGGATTGTTCATGGCTAGTGTTGTGCATGAGTAATTAATAAATTCTGGATGTCATCGTTTGCCGGGCGTCTTCTTCTACGGTTGGGAAACCTCGTCAGTTGAAAGACGTCGCCCCTGGGATGGCTGAATCAGTTGTACAGGGCAACAGGTCGGGTCGGCTGGGCAGTGCGACGGAGTAGGACCTGAATTCGTCTCTCTGGATGGTGCGAAACTAGCCCTGGTCACCGGCGATAGGGTGAAACTCCCTGCAGACGGCCCTCAGAACCTGGACAGTGGCCCCGAACGACGACCCTCCTGGCGGACCTCGTCGAAGATAGTCCTCGACGATAGCTCTGGACGAGAAGTTCACTGCATTCGGCGTTTTGCCTCCATCTGGTATCAATTCATTACTGATACAGTGGACTTCTTGGCAGACCTCTTCATATTGAGCCTCGTCGTCCTTCTCGAAGGCTACGTTCGTTGAAAATCCCTTCCGTCGTCTTCCTTAGCTCCTGTTATTTTCATTTTCCTCGAACAGTCTTTTTTTTCTCTAAACGTTCCAAAACTTCCCACGCCTCACTTCTCTTATCCAATTTTACAACCTCTATTCACTATCGATAGCACGACAAACCAGGTCACAGTACGCGATGGTGATCAAGTGAAACTACTTTCATAGGTAGAAACCTGGAGACCATTACCACTGATAAATTATATTACAATATGAAGTATAAAAACAGGAACATGTAATAAAATAACACGGCTCGAGACGTCTACGGCCAAAGGTACTTAAGTATACATAGACAAACGTCAATATTCCTAAACATAAACAAATCATGCGGATATATATATAAATAATAAATTGCTATGTTACATCACTCAAAGAGTTTTTTGCCAAAACACCAATTGGCAAATCACTGTCCTCGGTAAGTGATGACACAAAGAATCGTGTTAGTAAACTTGTAGACATTTCATATGTGCTGGCCAAAGAAGAAATTGCATTCAACAAATTTTCATGGTTTCTTGAACTCAAAAAATGCCATGGTGTTGACTTAGGTGAAACTTACAACACTGCTGTGAAATGTCAAGAGTTTACCAATTGCATTGCAGAAGACATTGAAGGTAAATTGAAAACGAACTGAAAAGTGTACACTATTTTAGCATATGTTGTGATGGTTCAACAGATGTGCCACAGAAAAGGAAATTGTATGTTTGATTTTTGTAGACAGTAATGCTGACGTGCAATTCAAATTTCTGCAAAGAACTGATTTGGAAAATGGTACAGCAAAAGGAATTCTCAGTGCTCTAACAAGGATTTTGGATAACTTTGGTATATCTAGCATTGAAAAATAAATTGGTGGGTTTTTTGGCTGATGGTGCTTCCGTAAATTTGGGACACAAAAAAATGGTTGCTGCTGAACTAAAAAATTTGCCCATGATTGCTAGCTATTCACTGCCTAAGCCATCGTCTTTACTTGAGTGTTAAAGACTTTGTTCAGTCAACATATTTGGCAGACTTTTTGCATTACTGAGCAATATACATGACTTTTACAGCAAAAATCCAAAACGCCTACATGAGTTTAAAGAACTTGCTTTGGTTTTGGGAGAAAACCTAACCTCAGTGCCTACTGCCAGAGTACAAGGTGTTCGATGGATGACTCACACAAAAAAGTTACTTGAATTGCTGCTCACAAACTATGGAGTCATTGTGCAAAAGCTGGAAACATGTGCTGCAGAAAATCATCATAGCTCTGCAAAACTAGTTGGTTTGGTACGCATCCTCAAGACTGCCAAGTTTGTCGTATGGGTTGTGTTTCTTAGTGATGTTTTAACTCACTTTTCCAAGTTGTCACTTTCACTGCAAGACGATTCGGTGGATATGATGCATGCAATGACTTTTGTTAAACTATTGTACTCTATACTAACAGCATGAAAACTGGCTTCTTTTCTGACACACTATGTAAATTACCAAGTTCAAATGAAATAGATGATTTAGGCCTCTGTATACAAGGAATTAAGTTGACTAGCAGATCATCGATAGACGCACTTAAAAGCAGATACACCGATATTCTCACACAACTACATGGCGGTGTTTATAACAGATTTTCTTATTTGCATTGTGAGTGCTACAGTCAAAATTTTAAGAGTGAAAATATGGCGTGCAGAAGAAAACGAACTTTCATGTTTTCGTAATGAAGAGATCAAACTACTGGCACAGTACTACCAGCAACTCTTGGAGAAACATGGCATAATGGAGGAAGGTAACAGTAATGATTGGGAAGATTTCAAAGTATTCTGACGTCACAATTTGAGGCATTTGACAGAGAAACAGCTTTGGAACTGTGTGTGTAAGGGCTACAGAAATTATTTTCCAAATCTGTGTCATATTATCAACATACTAAGAGTGTTTCCTGTTTCTAATGTCAAATTGGAAAGAGCCTTTTCCACCATGAAAAGGGTTAAAAAAAACTACAGGAACCGTCTACAGACAAAAACACTCAACAGCCTTTTGAGAATATCAATAGAAGGCACAGAGCTGAAGGAATTTAAACCTATCAGTGCTGCTGAAATATTCTTTTCAAATAAATGTCACCATCCTGAGACTGAACCCCATGGTCCTTTGGCAGGACCATCAAAGATCAAAAGAAGACTAGTGTGGAAAGCGAAGTAATAGAAACACATAAGATCGTTCAGACATTTCTGATAATGAATTTTAAGCATTCAGATAAAAATATTTTGTTCTTATGTACTTACAAGTTTTGTGAATGTTGTCAGTAGCCTAGGCTACATATAAGTTTTGTGAACATTGATAATTTTAATAGATTAAAGAGTGCCTATTCCCTAAGTTAAAATCAGTGCCCGAGAACTCATAAAATTGACAAACATACATTTTTTTAAATACTTTTCATTAGTTATCCTTTTACTAAACAAAATACAGGTTTTGAATATGCTACACAAATGTTGTCAATTGCTACACAAAACTTAATATGTGTAGCAAATTGCTACAGAAAATATGAACATGAAATTTTACACTGCTTCTTAACATGTTCAGGATGGTCCAAACTACAAATCCTGAAGAGCTCATGCTTTTGTCACAAAATGCATAGTTCAGCCAATATTTGGTTCTTATCCACTGCACTAATGTGGACAAGACCCAACGTTGCACTCATTGGTCAGTATGTACATCACACATTCCTCCCATATGGAGTATAACCAGCTTAAGGGGAGAAGACCAAGATGCCAAGATATATCTTCCTGGTGGCCTACAGGTTTAAGATGATTCACTCAACTACATCAACTTTGAGTGATTCCTAATGCAGATGGAGATTGCAAGAATCTATAACAATGGCAAAGGCCACTTGGAATGGCCCACACTGGAAATTCACTCAAAACATCTATCCACTGAACTTCACATTTAATGCAGCAGTAACAATTGAAGACTATGCCAAAGATTTAAGACAGCCAATTAGTATTACTAGATAGGATAAACTTTATTCCTTAAGATTGCCATTATATATACATATGTTTAATGTAAATTTTAACCAAGAAGTGTTGAAAAAAAACTAGGAGTGTTCCCATTTACCCAAATATGAAGTAGTAGCGCCAACTGTTAGAATTCTAGGGATACTTTTGGATGCCTTAAGAGGTAACATAAGAAAAAAAAGTGCTGTCACAAAAAATATAGTGGTGAAAATATTGTGATTTATGAGAAAACAAGGGTTGTCCATTAAATGAGTGGGCTGAAGGAGAAAACAAGGAATGTTCGTTCAACGAGTGGGTGAATGGAGAAAACAAACGTCCATACAAATTGCAGCGCTAGTTGTGCGTCACGGAATTGAAAGGTTGCAAACAACTTCAAATACAGTTTATCTACGATTGGTTTCGTGGAAGCTAGCGTCAATTGTTAGCAAACCAAAACTGTTCAGTCTGTGCATCATGCACAATGTTTACTCTACGGTGGTGTTTTGCAAACAAGTACAATATTTATTGTTAATAAACTTACACTGTGTCAGTTTCATCAGTACTACTCTTAGTATTAAAATAATTACAACCCTTTTGAGATTATGGCTTCGGAAGATGAGATACTGGAAATATCACACAAATGTAAATGCAGTGGACGTATGTATGAAGTTATGAAGAAAATGCATCTTCAAAGCCACGAACATGCGACCAGTTCAAAGCACAAGTAGTACACTAAAGAGTGCACTAGAAACAACCATGACAGTGGCCTCACAGCTTTACATTTAGACAAAGAACTACACTTACGAAGAATACATGCTGTTTATGACACGAAGAAGAGTGAACGAATCAAGAGCCATAAAGTGTGATAATGTAGAAGCTATAGCAATGGTTATCAGAAAAACATATTTTAAGTCACAACATTTCTTTTTGATTTTATACTTAATCACTTTCGAAGACGTGTTGAGCACCTACACACACTCTGTGATGGAGCAGGTTGTCAGAATAAGAACTACATCATTACACGATTTATCCACTACATGGTTCATGTCGTCAAAGTTTTGAAATAAAAAAAAGTAACATTTCCAGTTCGCAGGCACTTGTACTTCAAATGCGACAAGAATATATGTGTAACTGACATCACATAGTATAGTGTATAGTAAGTCCCTGCAGACTGGGACGTACATATTGCAATTGCTAAAACCTAGCCAACGTCATTCTAAGCAATTTCTGCTGAGCAATCAATAGTCACACAGTAGTCGAATTTTCTCAACGAAAAATATGTGAAGAATTGTCCACTTGCTATGCAGCAAATGAAAGAAACTGCAACATCAGACAACCACCCTTGCTTAATTCTACACAGGCAAACATAGAACGGTTACATGCAACAATCTCCCATTATCTCTGCCCAAAAAATATTTCCGTCTGATGACCATGTAAAACTAACATTTAGTGATCCATGTCTCATTTTTGAGCTACCAACACAGAAATACAGAAAGATACTGCCATTAAGAAAGGAAAAAAGTACAGTAATGTAGTCTTCCTTTCCAAATTCTGCAAGAAGGAGAAAAACCAAAATTTCTATCAGTGTTTATACCATGTGTCGTTAACAATAATTTCTATCTGCAACTACACCATATAAACATAACATCAGTATCAACATAGTTCTACATTTACAAAAGTGGACTATTTCCTAGGACTGTATGGCAATTATTGTATGTTTATTGTTAATAATTTTCTTTCTAAAATGTGGTTGTAGCTTAAACATTTTACCAAAATAATTACCTATTTTGTCTGGGGAGTTACCAATTCATTAAAATATTAATGTTATTCATTGTCATTTTTAGACATTCCTCATTTTCTGCATAAACGTCTCGGCATTTTAAGGCAGAACCCTGGTAAAAAAAAGTGAGCTTTTGTAATGAGACTGTTATATTAAAGACATATGCTGTACCATAATGTAACCCACTTGTTATATTGTTGGTAAAATAATAGGAGTTCCAAATAATTTACAATTTCAATTCGGGGCAATACGGGTAAAATGGACATTCCTTGTTTTCTACAGATAACAATAGACAATCTAATGTTTTTAATTTAAAAAGTCAGTAAACGGCGAGGTATGTAATTGCACCCATGTTATAATATGAACATATAATATTACATATATTGCAAACTTTTAATTTTGTAATAAAAGAATAAAGAGTTCAAACCATTAGTTTTAAACTTTCAAAATCATATTGTGGCAAAAAGAGTCAAATGGACACACTGTGTTTGCTCCCAACAAACATCCTTAAACTGCTCTTTGTTTAAGGGAGCTGCCTACCTCAGAACACCAGAAAGAACAAGAGTAGGGATTCGTATGTTAAATTATAGTAAGAGACCCGGAAATTTCGCAAATGTGCGAAATAAGAGCGATAAAACGCGAAAAGTTACACTTAACAAGATAAAATGCTAAATTCGCACATTTTGGCGATAAATACGAATATTCACGAAATTATTCGTAATGACATTCTCTGCCTTAGTTTTAGATAGAAACGTAATATTGGTCTTCATTTCTGGACTTTAAAAACATGGAGAAAGAAAATGTTGTGTGGCGAAAAATGGTAAACTTATGGTTTGAACAACTAAACGTAAACAAACTTTTTTTACTTAAGACATCAAAGATTAGAAGCTCGTGCACAGCACTCGACCTAAAATAGCCAGCCACAATGCTACGACCCTAGTGCTTGCAGTGTCAATTTCATGAAAGTCAAGTTTCCCACCATGGCCATGATTTGCACATAAACATCACAGGCATGTGTACACACTCTTCTACCAACATCTATGACATGTTATTTTTTTTACAGTGCAATTATTCGCATGTTTATATTGGATGCTGTTTTCACCTTGTGAGCGATACCGCGTGTCAAACTTTCTATTAACGATCGCGTAAATGCATACAAATATGAAAAATTCTACGTGAGCGATACCGTACAATGAGTGAATAGGGACACATGGGTGAATAGGGACAAAATTATCTAAAAATGTTTAATATACCATAAAATTTTTAGTTTTGAAGATATTAAATTTAACTTTGTGCTGAAATGTAGAAAATAGTCATCTATGTAATATAATGTAGGGGTATTGGTTGAGAACTGGCTACACAAAAGTTGGCAGCCATGAGATTCAGCTGTTAATTATGGTAGCAATTTTGAAAACTGCAAATTCTTTGTTAGTAACATCAGTTAGTAAAGTAAATCGTTTTTGTAAAAAAAAAAAAGTGTCATTGTCAGTGATGCTTGGTAAGAATTTTGATATCCTGAAGCCTCAAATTAACTGAAGTTTAAATAGGATGGCACATATGTTTATAGGAAAAGGCATTTTTAGTAAGTAGGGTGGGGTGAATTGCGACAGTGTTAGAATACAATTTTTTCAAAATTTAAAATTGAATACTGCCATATTAAAATTTTATTTAAGCATTTTGATAGTGTTCAAAAGATCTTGCAACTAAAAACAAACTGTATTTCTTTGTTTCAGGGTCACACTAACCTATAAATGTAACCTACAGCAATGGTTCGGACATACAGAATAGATTCAACTTTAAAACAACACGCCCCTGTTGACCCGGTGTGTGTGAAAAAGTCAGTTATTGCTGTGAAGCAAAGAATGTCAATCAGGTCGGCTGCTAAGAAGTATGGAATATCAAAATCAGCTCTTCAACGGTATGTAGCAAAACAAAGTATACAAATTCGTGCAAAAGGTGGACAGACAGCCTTACCTTCTGGTATGGAAAAATATCGTATCGATGCACTTGTAAAATATGCTGATTGGGAATATCCCCTAAGTACATTTGATATTCGTTGCTTTGTTAAGTTTCATTTGGAACGAGAGGGAAGGGTTGTTCCTAAATTTAAGGATAACCTTCCAGGACATGAATGGGCTCTGAGCTTTGTAAAAGGCACAAAAAGTTCTGTCGGAAAGAGTGTGTCAAAAGATAAAAATCAGCCGAGCAAAAGTAAGCCCTAAAATAATTAATGAATATGTTGACAAAATCACTGTCACCCTGAAAGACATCCCATCCCATCTCATAGTAAATTATGAATAGTCATGTTTAGCAGACGATCCAAGTTGTAGAAAACTAATCTTCGGAAGGGGATGTAAATATGCTGAGTGCTTAATGAGAGCAAAACTGGAGTGACTATATTGTTTGCAGCAACAGCATTAGGGATTCTTCATCCTCCTTACAAAATTTACAAGGCTGTTCACATTTACGATCTCTATATACAAAGGGGTTCGGAAGGGTCACAGTACAATAGGAGCAAGTCTGGCTGGATTGATGGTTATTGTTTCCTCGACTGGATACAAAAGATCATTGTACCATATTGCAGAAGGTTCTAAGGAAGTGTGAAGTAGCTGACCTCACCAGACCAAGTTCTTATAATCAAGTCAACGATATTTATTTTTTCCTATTTATTAAATAATATTATGAAGGTTAATACATCAGATGACATGCCAATATGCCCAAAAGAGTGGAGCACAAATCAGGGTTCCAGCAACATGTCTATGTAAATGAGTAATTAATTGTTTTTCTTCATAAGTGTGATACCGGTGGCAGTCATTCCAATTTAGCAATTTGATGATAATTGTTTGTATGCAAGTAGACCAATTTAAGATGGGTTGCTGCACCCACTAAAATTTCTCATAAGTATGTATGTTTGTTTGAACATTACCAAAGTCCATTATTTTGACTGGATAATAAAACTATTACAATGTTTAAGCTTGTTTGGTCTCTATTTAAAGCTGATTCAGTTCACCATGTTTTTTTTTTCTCTTGTAACTTTTGCATATTTTTTCGGGCAGAGAAGTTATGCGAGTTTATAACATTTGTTGGCCCAATGTAGCCATTAGAACTGTTGTTTCTTTCTTTCTATCTTGCCGACGAAATGATGGCCTCAGAATGTTCTAGAACAGGTAGTACCTAACCCAGCGGAGTGCGAGATTTGTTTTAGTTATTATAAGTGTGCCAGACACAATATAGTAATTTCATCTGCAGTGTTGTTCATGTTAACCCTGTCGCTATTTAACAGTAAAGTTTGAGCATTTAACAATTATATAAGAATATTTTAGACTGAAAGGAGTTTCCGGAAGTCCATGTGAGGGTTGGTAACCTTGCGTTGGCTTGCTAGTGCGACGGCGGTCATTCCTTGCCCAGTTTTTCTCCTACCAGCGAGGAGTGATAACGTATCGTCAGGGCGCTCGTCATAGGCCGGCATGGCCACGTGCAACTGCGTGGGTGGTAAGAAAAAACTTTGCAGTCGACATTAATTGTTTCAGTAAGTTTACATCCTTTATTATTCCAAAATAATTAAGACAGTCATGGCCATTTGTGAGGCAGATAAAGCGGAGCAGAGTAAATGTTTTTTTTTTATTTTGTAATGATTAAATAATTTTTTGCATGGGTCATGTTGAGAATGGATTTCGAATTTCGGGCCTAGTGACTGACGGAATTTTTTTTTAAATTTTTCTTGCCATAAGTACCTGTTACGCCAGCAATACCTTCTTTTTTATTATTTTCATATATATATATATATATATTTTTTTTTGCCTTTGTGTAACTGACTGCCATGTGCTCGAGCTTGTGATCTATTGTGAAGTGTATCCCTCGCCAGAATAAAAACCAGTAATCGTCACCACGAAGCCATATTCTTATGATTTCACTGACTAACCCACCCCATAATTGAGACGTTAAGAAACTCTTCTTCTGCCGGCGGAATGGTTGAGGTCAGGCGACTATCTCAAAAACTTTAGCAGAGAGCTACGTGAGAAGGGTGGCCAGGAGGCATCACAGAAGAAAAATTCTCATTGGGGATAATCTAAGCTCTCATTTGTCGCCAGCTGTAGTCAAAATTTACATTGAAAATTATATTGCCTTCTTTTCCCACCAGCCAACTCTACTAGTCTGACGAAGCCCCTAGATGTTCCTGTTTTCAGGTCACTCAAAATTCATGGGAGAGGTGTTCTGGAAAAGTGGAAGATAAAAATGAGGAACAGCAATAAGTGTTTCGATAAGAAGTATTTCCCTGGATTCCTCAAGCAAACTGTGGATAGAATGAAAGTGAAGGATCAACTTAGCAAAGACATATCAGGCTTTGCAAAAGAAAGATTGGTCCTATTGAAAAGAGAAAGGGTTCTTGAAAGATTTCCACCTGCAACTCAACTCATTCTAGAAGTACAGGAAAATCAGGTGCTGGTGCCAGTGAATGACAGCCTGTTGCAGTTCTTGGAAGGAAATTTGATATGGAACCGAAGACCTTAAAACAAAAAGAAGCAGGAAGAAACGACTTAGAGTAGCACCAGGTCAGAGTGTCAGTCTTGCTGATTTAGAATCAAATGTTGACCCCAGTACGTAAAACGAACCATACTTTGATAATGAAGATTAGGACACTGACGAAGAGAATGTGGACACGATAGGAGGAAAAAAAATAGGGACGAAATGTGTTGGTCATCTAAAAGAATGGGACTGGGCGAGAGTAAAATTTAATTTCCGAAATGGTGTTGAGAAAGTATTTATTGGACAGATGCTACAAGTATTATCAGATGCAGAGGAGGAAGAAAAGATTGTTGGGATTTTTCTGAGACAATCCAGCAAAGTGTCTTCCATCTACATATTCCCTGCTATCCCATATGAATATGAATTCATGAATAATCAGGTCCTGGAAGTTTTAAAAACCCCAGACATCAGGAGGGGTAGACACATGTTCAAGTAAAACAAGTACGGTACAGTTTTGTTTCATTTCTTATATTTTTGTTCCCCTTGAAATATTTTCTTCCTTAATATCTACCTGCATTTGTAATAGTTGTGGTATTTTCTACATTTTTTATGAAAGACATTTTAGGGTATGAAATTAAAAAAAAGTGTTAAGTTGTGAAAATTACCTTTTATGTTCTTGTTATTAGGTTTTTAATTTGTAATAAATATGCCAGTGGTAATAGTATTTATTAATTTTAACTCATTAACTGAATTTCTAAGCAAAAATGACTGTCCCGATTCACTACACCTTTTAAATAGGGGCGTACATTTAAAAACACAAGTGTCCCTATTGACCCCACCTTGGGTGTGAATAGGGGCAGGCAGAAAAACTTTTGCACATTTTACATAAAAATAGGAAAGACAAAACTGATGTATGGAGGAGTGTAAAGCATATACCTAGGGTTACTAAATGGACATATAACAACACATACATTTTTAATAATTTCAGAATTAGAAAGAAATAACAAAAAAGTGTCCCTATTCACCCCATTTTACGGTAGCTTGATTTTAATGTGCGGTGTTTGCAACACACATCTTCATTGGGGGAAAAAAATATGTTTCGATCGAGCACATCAAATCAAACACGCATTCAAGAAGAAAACTTGAACAAGAAAAAGTCGCCGGGCAAAAAGCAGAGATGTCCAAGCGCCAATCAACAGTCTTAGGCATATTTGAAAATCAAAAGTGTGCTAAGACTGAGAAAAACCAGTTTATTGAAGACACAGTAAAAATGTGTAAGCAAGCATAGATACCATTATAAAAAGTGGATAACCTAACATTTCGTAAATGCTTAGAAAAGTATGTGTGTGCCATTTGGCACTACTTGTTATTTTATTATGTAACTATTTTCAATAGTTATAATTTATTTTAAGCTCTGGTTTCAGAGTATATGGCAAAGTGCCCGTTATCAGTTATCTTTACTACTTCTATTTGAATTTTTTTTAACACTTTAATTCACGTGTTAATGGCCAAAATAAATCATTGTATTATAAAGCAACAATCTTTTGTACACTCTGATGTTACTGTCAGTCAAGACTTATGCTAATCTTTCTTTATTCATGTAAATCCTAACTTAAAAACTTTAATTTTTATGAATTAATTTTATTCAAAGACATCCGCCGTTGTGTGAGTGTTTAATTTATGCCCCATGTGTGTTTCTTTGTGGGCAAAATATTATTTCCGGGTTTCCCTTGTAATTTGTATTTGTTTTGCTTGTTTAAAGTGGTGCCCGTGAGGGGAACTCTTCGCCAATCCAATGGCCTTGTAGTGGAATTTGTCCAGCTTGCCCTCTACTGTCTGCGATGGCCTCGGCAGCTTAATGTCGGTATTTCCAGTTTTTCTTTTTTTTTTTTTTAATGAAGACCACAGACCTTCAAGTAGCATAAACTTTAAAACCAAAAGAGTTTATATTTCACTGGACAATGTAACAAGAGAAATTCAGAAATTCAAAAGTTTTGGAACAATAACCTACAAAAAATGTGTTTACTTAAAGTGTTGATTATTAAGTCTACTTAATTTTCTTTCTTCGGGGATCCCCTTAAAAAAAGCATACATAAAATAATTATTATTTTTTTTATAAATAAGTTCTTGTCAAAAAAATGTGAATTGTTTTGAACAAATATTTGTACGGTAATACCCAACATTTTTTTTTTTTTTTTT